>BDUI01002982.1:65682-81315 GCA_002335545.1 Apodemus speciosus | reverse complement strand
TCAAGCCGTGTAGACAATGCCTAACATGACCAGTTGTCCTCTTTCACAGTACAAGCTTCTGTGCACTAAAGGGCTCTCCAACTCCTCCATCCCCAGCGCGCGCACACACACACACACACACACACACACACACACACACACACACACACACACACACGGTGGCCATGCAGGCCCAGGCCAGATTCATCCCACACTTGCCACTGTTCTTGGCAGATGTTCCAGGTCCTAGCTTCTCCAACATCCCGATTTTTTTTGCTGCAACTCAAGTTTTGCCTTCACCAGTAGCCTCTCGGGCCTCTGCAGGAACCCCAACCGTGCAACAGGGGGCCAGTCCTCCGCTTCTCTTTATGAGCCCTTCTATCAAGAGCTTTCCTGCCTTTAAAACCAGCAACAGGGGGGTGACTCACAGATATTTTGCCAAATTCAGCTAACAGCTTGAGATAGACTTGACGCCACTCGATCAGTTAGTGAGTTTATCCCTAGTAAATACTTTTATTTCAATGATAACGATCTCTTATTAATCACAGCTGATTTTCAGTCCCAGATGACCAGAATCCATGTCCTGGCAAATCAAAGTTTTCACCCAATAGGTGCTGGTTATCTTGTTAATCACAGCTGTTTCTTTAGCCCTAACTAAAAAGCAACCACAGATTTTTAATCCAAATGGCCCTGACAGTCTTTCTTCCTTCGAAGGCATCACAATCCAGGTCTTCACAGCCTCCATGTTTTCCGTAACACTATCTCCCGAGTTCCCACTGAACAACCCATTAAGTTCTGTGCACTCAATGGTTTTTCTAGCTCAAAGTTCCAAATACTTCCCCACTCCTCCAAATCAACACAGGTTCATCACAACAACCCCACTCGTGGTGTGGGTTTCTGTTCTGCTTCCATTACAGTGCTGTGATAAACAAGATTACCAAAAGCACCACAGGACAGGAAAGAGCCCTTTGGCTTACATCCTAACGTTACCATGCATCACTGAGAAAAGTCCAGGGAGCTATACCGGGCAGGAACCTAGGACAAGAATTCTGAAAAAATTCCACTTATTGCCTTGCTCACTGCCTCAAGCTCAGCTAGCTTTCTTTTCCTTTGCTGCAAGCACTTTTCAAAAAAAATTTTTAACTTGCATATGCATGTGTGTGCCATGTGTGTGAAGATTCCCATGGAAGCCGGAAGAGTGCTGGATCTACTGGAACTGGCTGTTGTGAGCCACTTAATACAGGTTCTGAAAATCAAACGTGGGTCCTCTAGAAACAGACTCTTGACTAACCAGCCAGTTCTCCAGCCCCACCTGCCTAAGGACAGTGCCGCCCACAGTGGGCTGGGTCCTCCTCTGTCAGCCATCAGTCAAGATGCTTTCTTACAGACATGGCAACAAACAATCTGGTTGCATAAAGTCTGTGATAATGGTTTCCTCTTCCCATGTTACTCCAGGCTGTCAATGTGAAAAACAAACAAACAAACAAACAAACAAACAAACAAACCAGGTCAGGAACAATGAGCAGTTTCTCAAAAGAAATATAAATAGCTAGTAATCACTTTAAAAATTATTCAGTATCCTTAGCCTTCAAAAAATACAGATTAAAACCACTTTGAGATTCCATCTCCCACCAGTCAGAATGAATATCAAGAACATAAAGGGGCAGGGGTGGCACACATCTCTAATCCCAGCACCGGGGAGACAGAGGGAAGCAGATGTGGTCTGAGGCCAGGCTGGTCCTACTGAAAGAGTTCCAGGACTGCCAGAAGTTGTTACACAGAGGAACCCCATCTCAAAAACCCAAACAAACAAAATGATCAACAACACAAATGACAAGTACGGACATTGATTTGGGTAAGGGGGAACCTTACACATTGTTGGTGTGAGTGAAACTTGTGCAGTAACTATGGAAGTCAGAAGTTTATAGGGAAAAAAAAAAAAGCAAGAACATACTTTTTATAGGACCCAGCTATACCATTCCTCGACATAAACCCAGAAATTTATATCCCAGAAGAGATACTTGCATGTACACTTTATTCACAATACTGAGGAAATATCAGGATAGATGTTCACCAACTGAAGAACTGATAATGAAAATATGGTACATGTACAAAGTAGAATTTTATTCAAATGTAAATAAAAGTTAAATTGTGAAATTTGCAGAAAAATATATGGAGTTGGAAAATATATTGAGATAATTCAAGACTCCAAAATTAAACTGTGTGTGCATTCACGTGAATTGCAGGTATTATGAAGTGCTAGATTTGAGTGTTTAGCTTGGAATCTGTAGAAGCCTTGAAACTGAAAACAGGATACAGGGAAGGAAGCTTAATGTGGTTGGAGACAGAGTAACACATGACATGCAAGTAGGAGGGAAACTGAGGGGCTGCCAGGGCTTAAACATGGATAGGGACAGAGGTATAGTGACAACGTAGAAGGCGGCTTAACTATAACTGAGGGTGTAAGGACAAGCCATACAGAAGCCAAACACTCGATAAGCTAATTAAAAATACAATTAGGAAAAAAGTTTAAAGGCCGGGCGGTGGTGGCGCACGCCTGTAATCCCAGCACTTGGGAGACAGAGGCAGGCGGATCTCTGAGTTCGAGGCCAGCCTGGTCTACAGAGTGAGTTCCAGGACAGCCAGGGCTATACAGAGAAACACTGTCTCGAAAAACCACAAAAAGTTTGAATAGAGGTAGCCTGCATGGATGGAAAGATGATCCCAGAAGCCAGGGGTTATTAAACAAAACAAACCCCGTGGCCAGCACCGGAGGCCCAGCATGGGACGCCCTCCTCTCAGGAAGGCCCCAGAGGCCCCCCAAACAATGCACGCTGTTGCCACTGCTCTTAATGCCCCAGAACCAAATGTTGACGACTCCTAATGCTGAAGACATCCATATAGGGTGTTCCACAACTGTCTATGACTCCAACCCAGGAGCTCAACAGCGCCCTCTGGTTTCTGTGGGCACCTGTATGCCTGTGGACACACACACCCAACCACACACGAAGCTTAAAAACAAGATGTGTATTAGCCAGAGAACAAATTACATAATTAAGTTCTTTCCACCACAGACTCCAAGGGACAGAATTCAGGTTGTCAGGCTTGGTGGCAAGCACCTTCCTTCACCCACTGAGCCACCTTAGTCCCACTTTCCTTATTCTTAAAATACAAAAACATAGAGCTGGAGAGATGGCTCAATGGTTAGTGTGTGGCTCTTCTAGATGGACACCTGTAACTCCAGCTCCAGGAGACCTGACGCCTGCTTCTGGCTTCCCTGGGCACCCACATACATTGGCACATGTTCACATAAGCATGTATACATGTGGCACAAGCTCACATAAACACACACATGATGAAAAGTAATTCTCAAAACAGATCTATCCAGATAAAGAAAAAGACACTATCTTATTAGTGGTTTTATTTTTCATTACACAGAGTTGTATCTGTGCATGTGCCTGTCGAGGCTAGAAGAGGACACCGTATCCTCTGCAACTGCAGTTACACGTGGGTATTAGCAATCACGCAGGTCCTCTGCAAGAGCCATACTTTGTAACTGATGCGTTCTCTCTCCAGCCCCTAAGGAAGAAATTCTTCCCAATTTGTCAGCTTAGACAAGACACACTTTAAGAAAATGAGTATTTTACATTTCTTTTTAATAAAACAAACTTGTGCCACAGCTCCAGCACGTGGCCCGCACATCAGTCTTTCCGCAGGGGGACAGTCTCCTCCCTGATGCCCTCTTTGGTCACGATGCAGATCCTGAGGGCATCTCCAGTATACACATCTCTCTCCGCTGCAGAAATGAAGACATCTTTCACCAGCCTCATGGCTCTGTCCAGAGTCAGGGGGACGTGATCCACATTCTGCATATTTTTGAAACCGACCTGGAGAGACGGAAACTTGCATGGAGCATCATGTGACCCCGAGACCTAAGGAAGCCCCGCCTCCCACAGCCTGTGCTCCACGTCCCAGGATTTGAACTGGATGTATCAGGTCACATCAGGATGTCTTCCAGATTAAGGATATTTTAGTCCCAGCTTAGACACAACAGAAATGGGCAAAGCTCCCAACTTCTCAAAAGCACAAACACATGGAGGAAGATACAGATAGTGTAAAAAATATAACATGGAGGAGGGAGAGGAGGTCAAGACCGCCCCTGTTAGTAGGCAGCTCCATCAGAAAACTTGAGGCAGGGTTACCTAGGAAGAGGGGGCGGGTCTTCAGCTGAGACCATGTCTCCACCAGTATGGCCTGTAGGCCAAGTCTGTGGGACATTTCCCAGAGTAATGCTTGATGTTGGAGGACCCAGCCCACTGTGGGCAGGTGTGGAAGGAAGCAGTCTGAGCCAGCCATTACAAGCTAGCAAGCAGCATTCCTCCACGGTCTCTGCTTTGGTTCCTGCCTCAGCCTCCCTCCATTACAGAGTATGAACTGTTAAACTGAGATGAGCCCTTTCCTCCTAAGGTGATTTTGGTCACGGCGCTTTTATAATGGCAGCAGGATCAAAGCCAGGAGAAGGCATTGAAGTAGAAGAGTATCAAACACTCCCAACGAAAGTGCGGGGTCAGACAGGAGAAGACGTGGCTTCAGGAACAAGCAGACAGAGTGGCACAGGGGAGAGGAACACAGCAGCAGCAGAAAGCAAGGCACGGGAAGCATGGGCAGCACGCAACAGTCAACTGAGCTTGGAGGCTGAAAGTATCCTGAGAAAACCCAATAAATGCAGGTCTGGGACGAGGTGGTACAAAAAAAAACAAAACAGGGGTACAAATGAAAAGTTTGGGGACTCAACTGTAACCCAGAAACAGTGAGGGTAATGAAGGAGGCATTGTGTGATGTAAAGACGGCATGGGACAGACATGAGAGACAGGACCAATGGCTGCAGGCAGAGTCCATAAAGCCAGGGGCGGGCAGGGGAGGACTAAAGGGCGCTGACAGAACAGAGGACCTCAGCAGCATCTCAGCAGGAGGACGACACTGGAGGCCCCCACAGCTGCCCCCGCTGCCTCTGGCAGGGGCTCAGGCACATTACCTGGTTGTCGAGCAGAGGCTGCAGCATGGCACTTGCTGAGCCTCCCGCCTTGAAAGAGTCTCTCTGGTAAGAGCCCACTGGGTCAAAGCTGTACACAGCTCCCTTTCCTTGAAGAAGAGAGCAGACACAACACTAAAAAGGCAGTCAAACATGGGTGCACAGTACTATCCACTTAGCTTAAGCAGTCACTGTGGTGCAGTGAGGTCAGGGACAAGAAGTTCACACCTTAGCGACCTAATGTTGTGGCCAACTTGCCTACAACTAATGTCATTGACAGCGGTCTCATGGCCCTGACAGGCGGGCAGGCCATTCAGACACACTGGGTAATGATCACAGGCCTTTCCTGAGGTTCTAACCAAAACCTCCGTGTTATCCTAACAAATGAGCTTGTGGAGTTTTAGCACAAGCCCAACAGTTCACATTTTCTTAGAGCTAAATCTAAGTAATAATACCCTGTCTCGAAAAAAAAAAAAATTCTACTTCTGAGAAAAACTGGAAGGTACATATGATTGAATTTTATCAAAGACCACATCACCACAATTTTAAATAAAGTCTTTAAACAATGTGTCTGTTTTGCCTGCATGCCTGTAAGTGCATGATGTGTGTGGTGTCTGAGGAGACCAGAGGAGGGTGTGGGCTTCCCTTGAACTTAAGCTGCAGACCTTTGTGAGAAGCCACATGGGTGCTGGGAACTGAACCCCGGGTTCTCTGAAACAGTAGCAAGTGCTAAGCCATCTCTCCAGCCACTTGAAGAGGTCTTTTAAAAAGACCATCAGTTGAGAAGCTGAGGTAAGAGGATAACAACAAACTTAAGGTCACCCTGGGCTACAGACTGAGACCTTAAAAAGAATTCTCAAACCCAAACAACAAGAAATCATGGATCATTCACAAAGTATGACTTACATGGCAATTCTGGGGACCAGACCTCTGGTGAAACCAGGGATGGACCACAGAAGCTGGCCTCTAGCTTCAATGGCCCCCGAGAGCCCCAAGAACACAGACTGCAGGGAAGATGTGCCCTACTCTTCTTCCCAGCACACTAGGGGGATTTGAGAACGCAGCATGGATGGGCCAGCAATTAATTCTGCAAATATTACCCTATCTCTTATTTTCTATTATTTAATTTCTACTCTTGCATACATTTCATTTTTGCCTTTGTTTTTACTTTTGTTGGTACATAATTTAGGGTTTTTTGTTTGGGTTTTTCAAGACAAGGTTTCTCTGTCTAGTCCTAGCAGTTCAGGAACTCAGTGTGTAGACCAGGCGGCCCCAAAGGCAATTTTTTACTCTTTAGCACACCTCATACACCCTCCCCCTTTAATTCCCACATCTTCCCACCCTTGATCTTTCCTCTTTTTACATAATTATAAATTTCCGTAACTTAAACAATCTCTCAAATCTGCAGACCTTAACAGGACCCCAGCTCTCCCCTCCTGGCCACTTCACCCATCCTGATGGTCAGTGACTTTTAAGGTGACCTGATAGTTAACCCTTATCGCCCCTACTTCCCCCAGCTCCTAATCTTATTAACTAAGATCTAACAAGCATGCTGTATACTAACTACCCTTGGTTATTCACCCTCTAACTGCTTTGAAGTTTAAAAGAACACCATTATTAAGTGGCTAGCACAACTGCATCATAGTAATATCAAACAGTTACATCTTCTCTCCCCAAATCAGGGAAAAAATGAAGCTTACATGAGGAACCCAGAGCTCCTGGTCTAAGGAACTGTTTTCTGAACTATATATTCAGACTGCCACACCCACGTTCCCGCTGAATATTTCAACTGAAAGAATACAGCTGATAAACAAAATCACCAAAACATATCAGACATGCAAATCACAAAATAACCAAACTAGAAAAACCAACACAACTCTAAAAATTACTAACCCTATAGCAGTCAGAGTGAGTTAGATGAAATCCAAAACAGACAGTTCAAAATTATATGTTCAAAGGCACAAACCGTTGACTAAAATCAGGACGGGGTCTGGTTGGAGACACAGTTCAGCACTTACTGCTCTAAGTCTGGTTTCCAACACCCACATGGTGGCTCACCAATATAGTTCTGGGGGATTTGATGGCCTCTACAGCCACTAGACATGCATGTGGTACATATAAATATATGTAGATAATCACACATATAAAATAAATCTTAACAAAGAAATCAAGTAGGTAGTGATGGTTATATCAAAGAGGAATTCAACGAGACAGAAATACCGTAGAAAACCTAATGTGAATGAAACGCCAGAAACAAATCATAGTAAATAATAATAATAATAATAATAATAATAATAATAATAATAATAATGCCACCACCAGTGGAAAGTCTCAGCACAGAACGGCTCACTGAGAGAACAACCATCTGAGCTTGAAGTCAAGGCAGAAGAACTCGACAAAAATAAAATAGCGAGAAAGGACCATGGGCATAGCCATGTGCTTGTCTCCAGCATAACTGAGACACTCTTAGAACCCAATCACTAACTGTCAGGGGGTGGAAAAGAAAACATTTTTAAAAGAATCTTAACAGAAAAAAATCCCAGAATTAAGGAGAGAGAGTGGTGCGTGCCTTTAATCCCAGAGCTTGGAAGGCAGAGGCAGGTGGATCTCTTGAGTTTAAGGCTAGCCTGGTCTAAAGAGCTAAGAGCTAAAGAGCCAAGACAGCCTGCAATACAGAGAAACCTTCTCAAAGTCCTCCCCCGACCCTACTCACAAAAAAGTGAGGAGAGAGATGCCAATCCAGAGGCATTTAAGAAACCTAACAGACAAAATCAAAACAGAATGTTTCCTTGTCATATTATGAATAAAAAAGCTTGACAGCAGCCAGGCATACACAGAGAAACCTTGTCTTAAAGGGAAAAAACAAAGGCTGGAGAGATGGCTCAGTGGTTAAGAGCACCGACTGCTCTTCCAAAGGCCCTGAGTTCAAATCCCAGCAACCACATGGTGGCTCACAACCATTCGTAATGAGATGTGACGCCCTCTTCTGGTGTGTCTGAAGACAGCTAAAGTGTACTTATATATAATAAATAAATAAATCTAAAAAAAAAAGAAAATGAAAGGGAAAAAACAAAACAAAACCTACCTAGTATTGAGATGCCAAATCTTTTAAGTTCAGACTCCATTTTAGAGAACCACCTAAATTTGAACTCAGACTAAGAGGCATTGGTTTCCAAGTTGCCTCCCCCGACACCTCCCATCAAAACCTGAGCCTAGCTCCAGTCTCCAGGTTACACCCCCAATAAGACCAGGGTCTCCAGGTTATTCCAACAAACCTGCACCCCAGGTTACAAGCCCACCCCCTGCCTAACAACCACCAATGCAGAGGAGAGCAGAAGTTAAGTTTATGACATGACTCCCAGCACCAGCCAATTAGTTAAAAGTCACAGCAGCTCTACAATTAGACGCTTGCACATGTACTCCCTGCTTACCATAAAGCTTTGCCCCATAGACATTTGGGGCTCCCCCACCACCAAAACTGCCCTATATGGTGGCAGTGTGTTGGAGGGGCCCGAGCTTGTTCGGATAGAATAAAGACCCTGCTGTGAGTTGCACCAGACTGGCTCCTGTGTGTGTTTTTGGGGATCGCTAACATTTCCCTGGCACTACAGTATACAGAACAAAGAGAGCAAACTGAAGTGGTAAGAGAGAAACAGGTAGACCCATAAGACAAAGTTGATTCAACTGAAACTCTGAAAGCCAGGAAGGCTTATTTCAAACCCTAAAAGGTAAGAAAACTAGACTTAACATCCGTCCTACCACCTAAAAGAGAGTAAGTCTCTGGAGATTTTAGCAGACTTGGTGACCTTGGCTGAGTGGACAGAAAAGAACAGAAGCATAAAACAGAAACAGAAAACTGACCAACAAAAAGCTCCAGCTGTAAGCCGAGAAGGCTAGAGATCACTCATTGTGAGGTATATGGAAACTATAATTATATGTGTGCATGATTATAGTAGTAATAATATACACTATTGCTTAGGACTGCTAAGCAGACTGGTGCGTCAGTCTTCACGATGAAGGGACAGCCCTAAATTAACAACTCCACGTTATAATTAAGAGCCCTGATATAAAATACAGAATACAATAATTTAAAAAAAAAAGGAATACGGAGAACATAGAACTCCTAATAAAGTAACAAAAGTATAATTTTTAAATACTTAAAGACACTAGAAATAAAAGTAACAGAATTTAAAAAATAAACGAGGGAATTTTCAAAAGGCAGAACAAGACTGTTGCAGGAAACTTGAGCACACAGCAAACCCCATCATTGTGTTGTATACTGGAAAAACCTGTTTCTAATTGTCGTGTGGCTCAGCCTCAGCATACACCTTTAATCTCAAAAAATAAACGTGAAGTTATTCCTAGAAGGAAGCACCCATATTTGAAAGAGATGTGAGTGGCAGAAAAGGGACAAATAAGATTTGACAGAACAGAATACTCCAACTCTCCTGAGAACAGAGGGGAGAGAGAGCCGTGAGAGAGCAGTGCAGAGAGAGGACAGTCTCACTGGGACAGTTGTACAGTCAAGTTGCAGAGAGCAAGGCAGACACAGGTGAGGACAGAGAATGAGAAGGAGACAAAAGATTAGAACATAATGCCAAAGTTAATATGAGGCCAAGCAGAGCAATTCAGTCAGAAGCCAAGAGAAGACAGTTTCAGTCAGTCAGCATGGAGAGGAGTGTTGAGCCAGAAGAGCTGAGATGAATCAGCCAGCCAGAGTTCAGAAAGAGCTCATTCAGCAACAAGTCTCAGAGGCTGAAAACATTCTAGGCCTAAGCTAGAAGCTTCCAGGACTAAGCCTAGGTGAGCAGACGGAGGCAGCAACCCTCTGACATCGAGAGAATAAAAGCTACTTTTACACAGGACACAAACAGGATGGAAACAAAGAAGCTGGGTGGTAAGGAAATTGGCGAGTGGTGTGTCTGGGAGGAATAGGGAGATGGGTGACTGTGATCTAAATACACTGCACAACGTTCTCCAGGAACGAATAAACAGCAGGGGGGGGCGGGGGGAATACACACAGACACACAAAAATCTTTGGTTACTGTTGTTTTGTTTTTTTGAAACAGAATCTCTCTACATAGTCCTAGCTGTTCTGGAACTTGCTATGTAGACCAGGCTAGCCTCAAACTCAGAGACTCTTCTGCCTCTCTAAGTGCTGTGATTCCACGTGCCACCAGATCCAGCCTAAGTGTTAAAAAATATATCCTATCTTACTCTGACAGAAACAACCCCCCCCCCCCAAAAAAAGATATGCACTCTGAGAGCACTATAGGTACTAACTCAAATTTTTTTTTTTTTTTTTTTTTTTTTTTTTTTTTGGTTTTTGAGACAGGGTTTCTCTGTGTAGCCCTGGCTGTCCTGGAACTCACTCTGKAGACCAGGCTGGCCTCGAACTCAGAAATCCGCCTGCCTCTGCCTCCCAAGTGCTGGGATTACAGGCGTGCGCCACCATGCTTGGCCTCAAATCACCTTTTTGATTTCCTTCCTGATTAAAACATTTTATCCTGCAAGGAAGCTAAGACAGAAGATAAAGAACTTATTAACAGCTTCAGGAAGTCCCTGAAACAAATCAGACTTATAAGACCCCTCTCTCTCAAGAGTAAACAATAGATACTGCTGACAGTCACTTTCATGAAAAGCCAAGCTGCAAAAAAGAGATTAGCTAAGCAGCCTGGGAAATTTGTCACTCAACTAAACCACCTGACTAGAAGGCACATTCTCCAACCTGCTGAACTACCTGCAGGCTCTAAGTAGGCTTCAGGCTTCCAGCTTTGGCGATACAGCTGCCTTTGAGTCATCTCTGTTCAGTCAGTAACCCCAATAAAACTCATTGGTTCATCATGTTGGTCTTTGGTGATAGCTGTACTTTGGTCTATTGTGGGCTACCTTTGTGGGTCAGTAGATGTGTGTCTGTGTGTTATATCTCCTCAGGAAAAGTCTGTTCACAACAGTATGAGCACCACATGTAYACCTAATATCCCAGAGTGCATCAGACACCCTGGAACTGGAGTTACAAATGGTTATGAGCCACCATATTGGTGCTGGGAACTAAATCCGAGTCTTGTGTAGGACTTAACCATGGTTAAGTGCTCTTAGCCATGAGTTCTTCCAGACCCAGAACTTCCTTTTCAAGAACTGTTTGAGGGGCTGGAGAGATAGATGGCTTGGCAGTTAAGAGCAATGGCTTCTTCCAGAGGACTTGGGTACAATTCCCAGAACCCACATGGCAGCCCACAACTGCCTACAACACTATCTCCAGGGGATCCCACACCACACACCCTCACAGACATACACGCAGGCAAAACATCAATGCACATAAAATAAAAATACTTTTTAAAAAGAACTATTTGAATTAACTATGTTACATAGGCTGTAAGATGAAAGATAACAGCTATTAACAAATAAATACCAGATCCTGAGAAAACAGCTCACAGGTCATCAAGTACCATATACAGTACTTGCTGTGTGTCTCTGGATGGTATTTATCGCTTTTAGCTTCAGTTTGTTCTACTTTCCTGATCCTAGAGCAAAGCTGCTGGGCTAAACAGCTCAACTCCAGGCAGAGGCACACACTTTTATGAAAGAACACTTTTGCATTTGCCAGAAAGCAAGATGTTACCTTCTTCATCAAGTCCGCCGATGATGTTGTAAACATAGTAAGGAAAGAAGCGCCGTGAGTACAGGATGGTGGACAACATGGCGGCAATTGCTCCCGTTGTCATGGCCTTGTTATTGGAATGCTTGTACATCTTCATGCGTTGTTTTTTGTAGGATGGGGGGAGGGGGAAGACATGACAACAGAGAGACAACAGAGTCAGTAGAGTAGAAATAGATCTGAAACGCTTCGGTAACAACCAGTACACACTACAGGTGTTCCTTAGTGAAACACAAAAGCTTATCTCTTTCAATACAAAGTTACTAACATAAAATATTTTATTACATATATTTGAGGTGGTCAGTAGCATGTTTTTCAGATCAGAAACATTTCCTGGAAAAAAGAGCAAGACTTGGACTGTGAGGAAACCTGGCACGTGCCAGGAAAGCCGCAAGCAGCAAGACTCACTCACGAGAGTCTCCCTCCAGGGTAGACAACAGCAAACAGCTGCGGAGGAGAGGAGGACTGTCACTCAGCTGCCTGTATGTGGCGGGAGCGGCTCAGGGGAGCAGCCTCCCTCCAGTGTCATCTATGCTGGATGGGTGCTTGGTGAGGCAGCTGTGTTCAGGTGCTCCTCTATGTAACCAATGAACTCACTGTTTGTAGAGTTGTTACTCTGGTCTGCAGTGGTTCCCTATCTTAAGCGAATACAGTTGTCCTATCATCCAAGAAATGAGTTTGTGACCACCCTGGTCTACACATCAAACTCCAGGACAGCACTAACCACATAGAGACCCGGTCTCAAGACAAACAAAAGATTTTTTAAAAAAGATTTATTTATCTATTTTATGTATATGAGTACACTGTAGCTGTCTTCAGATACACTAGAAGAGAGCATTGGATTCCCTTACAGATGGCTGTGAGCCACCATGTAGTTGCTGGGAATTGAACTCAGGACCTCTGGAAGAGCAGTCAGTGCTCTGAACCACTGAGTCATCTCTCCAGCCCAAACAAAAGGATTTTTAAGAGGAAGACTGTCAAGAAGCTTGTTTAAAGAGCTTCTTATTCTCCCCTCTCCCTTTCCAACACTACTAATTCAACAATAGTCTATCACGCAGGGCGTGTAAGGGCGGCTGGGGAAGGACTTCCCAATGCATCTCTTCCTGCACTAGGCACTGCAGAGGCATCAGCACCAGGAGCTTGACCTGCCTGACCTGCTACCTGCTCCTACAGATAAGATTTCCCTCGAGGACAGCCATGATGTGTATGCTGCCTTCTTAATCTACTGGGCAGCTGTGACAGAAATGAGATGGCCCTGAGGTCTAAACTATGTCTGATCTGGTGTCTTACAAACAGCAATGAGCTGACCACATCACTTGGGGCCCTGCTTTTCTAACTCCTGGACAAACACACCATCGAGGGGCAGCAGTCTTACTTCTCAAATTGTCTACCAAGGACTATGTGATGTATCCCCTTAAGAGACCCAAGCAGGCAACAGAGAATGTGGTCACCCCCACCCCCAAAAGCACCCCTATCACATCATCCCTACTCCTGAAGCTGCCGGGTGATCGGCTGCCGCCCTCCACCGTGCTCCAGAATTATTTTCTCCTCTGTCTGTGCTGTGTGCTAGAGTGGAAAGCTGGGACAGGAAAGGTCAGCAGACAGTTCCAAATCCTGCTCCTATCTAGAAGCTGCCCAGGCTGTCTTCTGGCACACTTCAGAGAAGCTTCAGAAGAGCTTTCTATAAGTTCGACAGCCCTGACAAGGCACAGAGCATTTAGCAGACCTCCAAACTGTGCTGCGGTTTCCTGCTACTTGAATGACCTCAGTAGTCAGCGTTGGCACTGCTTTATTTCTAGGATATGCTAACTGTACCTGCTAACTTGCTATCTCTCTAAATGCAGCTGGGCTGTGAATTGTTTCAACAGAGCAGAAACATTCAAAAGCACCTACCTTTAATCTTGCTTCAATGATCTTTGTCAAGGTGAGACAGTCTCCATGAAAGCCACTGCAGCCAATGACTGTTTTGTCTGTTCTGTAAAAAGCCAATTTCAGGAAAATGAGCTGATAAACAAGGCTCACAAACTGACAGCGAGCCCGTGCTTCTGTGGCACGGGAGTAGGCATGTCAACATCTCCGTACACCAAATTAATGTTAGGTGGACCAAAGACATACTGTGAATAGGCTAAGGAAGATAAGGGTTACTATTTTACAATCTAGGACTGGAGAAGGCAAACCCAAGGGTCATATACAAGTTTCATAAGTCTGACTACTTCTACAGAAAATAATATGAAATTAAAAATATATGAACATAGGACTAGTAAAGTCTAATTCTAGTTTTCTTATGAAAGAACAGTTGATGAGTTAGAAACACTGGGTGCCAGGAACAAGGAAGATGAGCCCTCACTGCTTCTGATGGTGGATGTGAGTCATGCCTAGGACCAGCACACAGCAAATCTGCCTTCATTTTCTATTCCTTATCACCTTAAACGTCTATGAGAAGAACTCAAGCCCTGTTGGTTCCATTTCCACTTCAATTCTAGTACAACAGAGTTTTGTGATTAGCTACACGCATAATATTCCCATTGCCACCAAAAAGGGATGTGAAATGTCTTTATGAATATTTACTTATGAGCTGGAAAGATATCTCAATGGACTCAATTTCCAGTATCCACATGATATGCAAACATATATACAAACAAAACAAACATATACTTAAAATGAAGTAAATCTTTAAAAAGGAAGGAAGGAAGAAAAAGAAAGAAAGAAAGAAAGAAAGAAAGAAAGAAAGAAAGAAAGATTTACTTACAGTTTGTAACATTTGGGGCTATCTCGGGTATGAATTGAAAATCCTTCACTCAACCGAGTGTCTGAAGCAACAATGGAAAAATCTTCTCCAGCAATTGCCAATACAGTACTGATGAAAGAAAGAATGAACGAACATTAGTTCTTCAGGGTTGAAATTCTACCCCTTCAAATAGTAGTCTGTCTTACAGGCCATATCTGGGTAACTGACTAGACATAAAAGCAGAATTCAAATGAAAGACAAAAGACTGGAGGAGCGGATTCCTGTCTACATGTCATGCTGGAAGACTCCTAACCTGGAGCCTAACGGACCCCCCCCCCCTTAAGTAGCAGCTATAAGCCAGTGGGCAAATAAATCTCCGAAGGCCTCAATTTTCTCAGATATGTAACACAGAATGTAAAATGGGACACACTGTTCCAGTGCCTCACTGAGGAGAGGTAATAGGACAGACACTGAATCTTACCTTCATCATCAAAGAGCAAACACTGGTATTACAAAGCAACCTGTAGTCTTGAAGACCAGGTATTGGTAACAGTCCTACAAGCAAGCTGAGCTCAGAAGAGAAGATCTCTATTTCCTTACCCGAGAGTCGCTAGATACCATCCTTAAGGGAACCGTCAGTGTCCCTTGTGGGGCAGGAGGCTCGTGAGGCTCCTGAGGTGAACACTTGAGGGAACCAGTTATACCCAGGGGACACTCGTGGGGTTCTTGGAGCCACTCCCCCCACCCCACCACGGCGACACATGCCTATGCACACCCTGAATTCCAGCGTCTGAGAAGGAAAGGCAGGCTCTGTGAGTTCTAGGTCAGCTAGGGTTACAGAGTGACACACTGTCTTAACTGGTGGGGGAGGGGACTCTGACCAGCCAAGCTGCAAGAAGAGATTTTCCAACTTGTGAGCTACCTACAAGTTGTACAGAAATCCAGAGCCATAGCTTTTACAAGGAGTCAACTGTACAGGGGCTGGATGTTTTTATGATACAGTTGATTCTGGGTCATCCTTGCTTCTCTAAGTATCTCCTGACCCATACTCCTGTCACAGTTATCCCAACAAAAATTCATTGGTTCTCCAAGTTAAACTTTAGCCAATTGCAGAGCAGTTTTGTGTGTGTGTATGTGTGTGTGTGTCTTCCCAGAAAAAGTTATCATACCATAGTCAAAAAGCAAGCTTTTCTTTTCCTCCTGTACAATTTCTTTTTTCTTTTTTTTTTTTTTTTT
>BDUI01002982.1:18589-34314 GCA_002335545.1 Apodemus speciosus | reverse complement strand
AAACCCTGTCTCGAAAACCAAAAAAAAAAAAAAAAAAAAATCTATTCACATTAAGTTTTAGAAGAAAACATTTGGCCTCAGGGGGAGGGGTGCCATGCTCAGCTCAAAGCCCTGGAGCACAGGTGTAAAGTAAAAGATCAAGGCCAGGTATAGCGGGCAATGCACACCTTTAATACCAGCACTCGGGAGGCAGAGGGGGTGGATAGCTGGGTTCAAAGCCAGCCTGATCTTCAGAGTGAGTTTTAGGACAGCCAGGCAACACAGAAACTCTGTCTCAAAAACAGAAAAAGTTGATATCTTGGGATGCTTCTGAGGAATAGCAAGTTAGACAAACACCCTGGTAGGCAGACAGATATGGAGAGCGGCCATGACTAGCCAATAAAGGTATCAAACTTCAAGATAGCCGGCTTCACCCTCCAGACCCAAGTCAAAGCTCGGCAACTTAAAGCAAAGGCTTTGTAAACGGTTTTTCCTCCTGCTAGTAGACTCCCTGCTGGTGGGCTAGGTTAACAAATTTGAAGCCAGATCAAGATTAGTCTACCCAATTGTTTGTAGGTGTGGAGAAGCTGGACAGAGGGAGAGAGAGGCAGACTTCAAAAAGATACTGGGGGCTCTAGAGATGGCTCAGCAGTTAAGAGCACTGACTGCTCTTCCAGAGGTCCTGAGTTCAAGTCCTAGAAACCACTTGGTGGCTCACAACCATCGGTAATGGGATCCGATGYCCTCTTCTGGTGTGTCTGAAGACAGTTACAGTGTACTTATATACATAAAATAAATAAATCTTTAAAAGTCAGACAGACAGACTGGGTTGTCTGGTTCCTGAAGTCCCCTCTCTGCTTTTTTGAGAGTCTTTTTCTCTGTACCTACTGTATGTGTGTTTCCTCACCCATAATAAAAGCCTCTACAGGTGCTGATTCTTCTGTCTACTGTTCATGGTGTTTGAGATGTCTGCACTGTTATTCATTACACTTGAGATTTTTCATGCCTTTTAGTTCTTTACTGGCAGAGAAAATAGGCCTGATCAAGATCTCTAGACTGTGTAATTCCTAGTATACTCAGCTTACACCTTAAAATTTTAGCCGAAGACAAAGGAGACTTTACATTGTACAAAGGCACTTCCCACCCTGCCTCCAGCCACTCGGTGCCAGCAGCTTACATCTTCAGCTGTCACAGGTCTGGCGCATTTCCACTGTTGCTGAGTTGCATATTTTCCTATACAACATGTGCTTTTAAAAGATCCCTCTTGATACCATGGCCCAATACACACCATGACCACGACAACTCTTACAAAGGAAAACATTCAGTTATGGCTGGCTCACACAGTTCAGAGGTTTAGTTCATTATCATCATAGCAGGAAGCATGGCAGCATTCAGCAGACATGGTGCTGAAGAGGTTCTACATCTGGATATTCAGGCAGCAGGAAGAGACAGCCACTAGGCCTAGCTTGGGCTTTATAAATCTCAAATTTCTCACTCCAGTGATACACTTCCTCCAACAAGGCCACACCCACTCCAACATCGCCAAACCTCCAATCCTGCTGCTCCCTGTAAATATGTGGGGACTATTTTCATTCAGACCACCACACGACCCCTGAGACCAAAGGTAAATGCCTTTGTCCCAGTAAATAAAGCATGTTGCATTGTCTTCTGAGTCCTTGCCTTTTTTCAACCTATAAGTTGCCAGTGATGCTATTGCCATGACTTCACAGTTTGGACCTCACAGAAAGAGAAAGAGAAAAAGCTTTAAAAGGCTGTACACAAGCTATTGTGTCATAACTATCTGAAATCCTCTTGGTGTTCCACTGTTGACTTTTTATTAATTCATGCTCAATTGTCTTTGTAAAAGCAGTAACTCAGACAACACTTGGCCACAACAATTTTATCAAAGTGGGGACCATAGCCACATTCATTTGAAGGGCATTCTCCATGAAGGCAATGAATTTTTGCCATTTCATCCACCTTACAGTATTTCAGTATAGCCATTTTAACTTCCTCTCATTCTCCTTAGAAGTAGTATACAACGGCCTGGTGAGATGGCTCAGTGGTTAAGAGCACTGACTGCTCTTCGGGGGGTCCTGAGTTCAAATCCCAGCAACTACATGGTGGCTCATAACCATCTGTAATGAGATCTGATGCCCTCTTCTGGGGTGTCTGAAGACAGCTACAGTGTACTTACCTATAATAAATAAATCTTTAGAAATGGTATGCAACCTCTTTCCTTTCTCAGCACCACCACAAAGTCTCAATGCAAGATGAAGGGTGAGCTCCTTTTGAATGTTGTCAGACAAAGTATACCCATTTTCCAGTTACTTAACAGCAAAGATCAACATTACTGACTAGGAAGAACGTCCTTATCCAGTATCTTGACCCTTATATTTTCTATAGTGTTTGAAGGTTCAATTCCCAAGCATGATTATCTTCCCTAGACAAGTATTTAATGAAACTGCATTTTGGCAGCAGTTCCGCTGTAAGTAGCAGACCAGAAGCAAAACAAGAGAACTTGAATCACCCTCCCCCTCCCCCTCCCCCACCCCAACCCCCATTCCAAGCTTTAGAGACAGTCTCACTTCGCAGCCCTGGCTGGCCTTGAACTTATGAGATCAGCCAGCCTCTGCCTTCGAAGTGCTAAGATCAAATGCATGCACCACCACTCAGGGCCTCTACCTGAAATCTTAGTAGCATAACAGAAACATGAATTTTGTTTGTGATTCTTTAGGGGTGGGAATTTGAGCTAGACTTAGCAGGTAATTCTTTTGGTCTGGGCTAACTTTGGCTCTCCAAGAAGGCAAGCTAATGACCACTGTGCTGTTAGCAGCCACCAAAGTATGAAGAATCTGGGGACAAATCAGTTTTTAACTCTTCTTCGAGGGTGCTCTTTCTTTGGTTTTAAGGGTCCATGATTCATCAAAGAATGATACCCAGACTCAAATAGTAGGTAAACACAAAGAATGTTTTATTCTGCAGAAGTCCAGCATGCTGAGGTCTCCCCATTACCAAGATAGAGTGATAATCAAATGAGCTCACTTGCCTGATTTAAAACACATTAGGGAATTCCGGGGTAAATGACCTCTATATTAATCTGTTGGGTCCATCTCTACAGAAATTCCATTCCTGGGATGTGGGGGCTGGAAATTTACTGGGAAAGTCTGGAAACTGTTGCTGAGGAAGTCTGGAAACTGCAGCTAACCCATTGTCCTTGCCTCAGACCAGGTGGCCGGGCAGCTTCTGAGGCCTGGAATTGCCCAGTTCTTGGAAACAGAGATTTAGGCCTAGTCTCCTTAACTGCCAATTTGAAGTCTGTCCTGTCTCCTTAACTGCCACTTTAAAGTCTGTCCTGTCTCCTTAACTGCCACTTTGAAGCATAACCTTCTCAGGTCACATCTAAAAGTTTAAGGACTGTGATTGTTTACAGGAGATCAAAGAGCCTCAGGTTGCTAGGAAACTGGGACTAGGGGAGAGGTCTAGGGAAGTGGGGTTAAGTCTTCTGGGACTTTTAGAGTTTTCTTGCTAATTGTCAGCAATCAGCAGGTTCCCACTACTGTTAAGCTGTGATGTGTGCTGATTTCCCCAGAAATTTCATTTCCCCTTGTCTTTACAACTTTGTCACAATTTCTATAGGCAGTGCTTTCTGCCACATTTTCCTCTTGAACTGTGAGTATAACTAAGCATGTCCATAAGTGTTTATCTTAAATTGAACATCTACAGCTATGTACACATCCCAAAATACCATCCCCGTGTTGTAGAAATTTAACTTCCAGTCCAAGGTCTCTGCCCCGCCTTTGCTATTTAAGCTCCTGGATGAAAGACACTCACAACCTTTATATTTTCAGTAAGCCTTAAACAACACAAGAACTGGGCAGACACTACTCTCTATGTTGTTAGAATCTATTTTCCTATAGATAACCCCGAGGTAGTTGCATCTGGGCTACTGTTAACTCCAGTTGGGCAGCCCTCAGGGCCATTTTCTCTTAATTCCTAATCCATGGCCGCTTCCCCTTCCTCTTCCTGCACTCCCCTTCTCCTCCTGGTTCTCTCTCTGACACCTAAGGCCTGGAAACCTAAACCCCACCTATGCCTCTTCTGCCTAGCTATTGGCTGTTGGTATCTTTTTTTACCAATCAGAAATAACTTGGATCTAAGGTGTATATGCAGACTCTCCTTTTTGAGGCAACCAAGTCTTGGGGGGCTTGCACTTTGCATTACAATAGATAGCAAAAGACCAAACCTAATCATCCCCATATGAATATGTTCAGGATTCCTAACTAAATTTCTTGCACTTTCTTTGGGGAGAGCATGCCATCTTTGAAAGCTATATGTTCCTGCTTGGAGACAATGCAAATCTTCACTCTTGCAAGGACTATGATTTTTGGCTTTTCACTCAGCAAACTCAGATTGGGAACCCATTGTACTCCATTACAACTCCTTGAACAATGTGGTCAATTTGTATCACTCTCAGGGTTGTGGCCACGGCATGTCACCCCCGACTTGCTGTTTATGAAGTTTCAGTCCTGAGACTGAATGGTTAGCTGCTCTTATAACTGTTGGGTTCTTATATGCGTTAGGACGGGACCAGTGAGTGGACCACAGTTCTTCCATTGTCCCTGTAGAAGCTGTTTCTTGTTGTGCTGCAATTGGCCAGTTGGTCCAATAAACACATGATCTGCTCTTTGAGGAGTTTCAAGGTCTTGTTGCCAAGAGGTGAATGAAGGGAGGAAGAACTCTTGATTATGTTTATAGTCTACCATAAGAGCGCATGGAAAAGATGACCATGGCACTTCAGTTTGTTAAACTGGGGACAAGAGACACAAGATGAGGGACAAGCACAGAGGACTTCAGGCCTGTAGGGTTTGTCTTCTTTGGGTATAGTGCCATTCCCTATGGTCTTTGCAGTAACTGACTATAGTGAGAATTTTTGGTTTCTTTAAAAACACAGAAATGTTGTGGGAATATGTTCTGTTTTAATTTCAGGTATGAGATATGGAGCTGCTTCAGATTGTCCACAGAAACTATGTTTCGCCTTGTGCTCTAGCCGGGGCATGATCTGTAGGGTTTTCACGCCATGTTGTTCACTGATGAGATTCACAGGCATCATAGTTGAATAGGACTGTTGGTGGCCTCCGCCCTTTGGAAGCTTGCATGACACTTTCTGATACCATGAAAACTAATCCTCAGGGATAAGATATTCAAGTTAGTTCCAGCTCAAGAGCCTCTGGGCCCTGTTTCTGAATTGCATGGTGTCTTTGTCAATAGGGACTTGAAATGGAAATTTCTGGTTGTATCATGTAATGTAGACTGTTTTGCTGAAGCAAGACCTGTGAGAGGACACGTGATGTTTGGAGAGATATAAATAGGACTCAATGGACAGTGATGGGGTGCTTGCATAGATAGCTGTGCAATGCTTCATTGGTCTCTTGTTTTCACTGATCTTCACTTCATTGAAAGAGACACAGCAGAGAACTCTTGGCATTCTGGCTAGTCCTGTTCACTCCAGCTGACTTGTGCCAGTCTGATGGAAGCCTGGCAGTTTCTGCTGGATTGTGCTGCTGCTCACCCTTTTGAACTGCACTGTTGGTATTCTGACACTACTGAACTGGACTGCTGGTATCTTAACAAACAGTGATTGGAATTGCCCCAAAGAACTACTTCTAAACAGGTCCCCATCCCCTTGTCCTATTTACCATCTTTTCTCCTCTACCTTTGGATGGTGGGCTAGAAGGGAATTTGAAGCATTTGAGAACCCTTGTTTAAGTAGGTTTTGAAAAATATCTAAGCCTACAGGAACTTACTTTCCACCTCTGGTGGGCTGCTGCTGTTGCTGCTGTTGCTGCTGCTGCTACTGGTGGTGGTGGTGGTAACCAAGAGCAATAACAATAGGCTGTATGTTTGGGAGTCTCTTAAATGGCCCTGGCCAACAACTCTAAAAAGAGCCTCTCATGTCCACTATTGGTTGTGTTTTGTTTTTTGTTCTTTTCTCRGATGGTTTTTAGCTCTTGGAGAAAACACCATCAGCCTAGATGAGAATAGTTTATTAAGACTATGTGTATGCATGTGTGTAATGAATTATGTGCATTATAGTATTTTTAGGTAAATGGTTAACAACATGATTTCCTGTGGGTTTTTCAGCCACCCATATTGTTATTTTACCACCTCCAACCTCTTGTATTTACCTTCCTTACTTCCCTAAGGAGCACTTCTCTTTCCCATTTCTGATATCAGATAATGTGTATTCCTCTATTCCCCTATACCCTCCCCCACCTTCTTCTGTATTTACTTTCCTATCCTATAGAAGCCTCTCTTTCCCCATTTCCCTGATCAGATTATTTATACCTTGCTATTTCCCCCATCTATTACCGCCCCAACCCCCCCCCCAAATCTAACAGTGGTTCATTTTACTTTCCTGGTTTCTGTAGTTACTATAGGCTATGTACTTGCACCTGAAGATTTGGAGCTAGGAGTCTCAAATGAGACAAAACATGCAACAGTTGTCTTTCTGGTTATTTCACTCAATATGATCTTTTCTAGTCCCATGTTTTTATCTGCAAAGTCTATGGTTTCATTTTTCTTTACCACTGACTTGTATTCCATAGTGTAGAGATAACCACATTTTTATTATGCATCTGTTGGTTAAAAGACATTTGTTTCCTTATTATTTTTGTTTTGTTTTGTTTTTTCAAGACAGGGTTTCTCTGTGTAGCCCTGGCTGTCCTGGAACTCACTCTGTAGACCAGGCTGGCCTCGAACTCAGAAATCCGCCTGCCTCTGCCTCTGCCTCCCAAGTGCTGGGATTACAGGCGTGCGCCACCATGCCCSGCTGTTTCCTTATTATTATGCATGTAGAACAGCAATGAATCTGGCTGCATATTTTGTGGGATCCCCTGGCCACATGCCAAAGAGTGGTATGTGGATTGCTGTCACTATACAGGTGGGGGCAGATGAAATATAAGGCTGTGATTGGGCAATAAAAAAGGTAGGTGGGACTAAGTGTTTGAGAGAAAGGGGGAGGGGAAGAGAAGAGGGAGGGAGGGGCAGATTGGAGAAGGACAGAGAAAGATGGAGGAAGAGGACAAACCAGATCCACTTGGCTTGAAATAGCCACAGGTAGCTAATATCATAGAAGAGCAATAGAGTAATGTAGGGCAATTTGTCCATCTAGGAATGTAGCTTGTGTTTATATCTGTTGAGTTTGAGTTCTTTGAGTGGGCAGTTTGTGGGTTGAGAATTTACTGTTTTTTAATAATTACATGCTACAGTGGTGTAGCTGGATCATATGGTTGATTTATTTTTAGCTTTTTGAGAATTCTTCACACTTATTTTTATAGTGGCTATACTAGTTTGCAAACTCTCCAACAATGAATGATGTATGCTTTTCCCATGTATCCCCTCCAGCATTTATTGTTGGTTGTGCTGTTGATCTTTGCCATTTGGACAGGAGTTAACTTAAAAGTTGTTAATCGTTTGCATTATTCCTAGGTATGATTAACATTTTGAGAGATTTCTTAGTCGTTGTTGTTCTTTTGAGAACTCTCAAAAAAGAACAGGTCCCAAGTCTAGTTTTCATATTTTCTTTGACTCTTTGTTTTTTAAATTTTTTGTATATTCTGGATATTCAACCTCTGTCATCTGACAGCAAAAATCTCTCCTATTCTTTGGGCTTTCTATTCACCTGGTTGATCATTTCTTTAGCTGTGCAGATAATTTTAGTTTCAAGAATTCCCATGTCCTTTCTTACATGTACATCATGTAAAGAGAATACTGCTGTGGTGGTTTGAATATACTTGGCCCAGGAATGCACTATTTGAAGGTGTGGCCTTGTTGGAGTAGGTGTGGCCTTGTTGGAGTGGGTATGGCCTTGTTGGAGGAAGTGTGTCACTGTGGGGGTGGGCAATGAGACCCTCTTTCTAACTATGTGGGAGTCAGTTTTTTCCTAGTGGCCTTTAGATGAAGATATAGAACTCTCAGCTCATCCTGCATCATGTGTGCCTGGATGCTGCCATGCTCCTACCTTGATGATGATGAACTGAAAATTTGAACCTGTAAGCCAGCCCCAATTAAATATTGTTCTTATAAGAGTTCCCTTGATCATGGTGTCTCTTCACAATAATGCAAACCCTAACTAAGCCAACTGCCTATATTTTCTTCTAAATTTCAATGATCAGGAGTTCATTTTATGCAAGGAGATAGATACAGGTTTAATTTCATTCATCTCCATGTAGACATCTATTTTTCCCAACACAATTTGTTGAAGATGCTTTCCTTTTGCAGCCTATAATTTTGGCATTTATCAAACGTTAAGAGGCTGAAGTTACATGTGCTCATGTTTGGAGCTTCAGTTTTGTTCCATTGGTATACATGTTTCTTTTTATGTCAATACCATATTGTTTTTATCACCTRTGGTTCTGTAATGTATCTTAAGATCTGGACTTGTAATCCCTCTAGCATTGTCCAACCCCAGCCCTGTCATATTGTTTTGGCTATCTGAGGCCTTTTGTAGTTCCCTATGAATTTTAGAATAGTTTTTTCTACTTATGGGGAAAATGAGATGTTGATTTTCATTGGGATTGATTATATTGAATCTATAAATAGCTTTTGGTAAAATGGTCATTTTCACAATGCTAACTCTGTCAATCCATGGTRTCTTTCCATTTTCTAGTATCTTTATCTCTCAGAGATTTAAACTTTTTATTGTAGAGGTTCTTCACTTCCTTGGTTAGATTTATTCCTAGATAATTTATTTTCTTTAAGGTTATTGTGAATGGGAGTGTGTCCATGATCTCCTTCTTTGTATGTCTGACTTGTTGATGTATAGAAAAGTTATTGATTGTATAAGTTGATTTTGAATCATGCCACATTGCTAAATTTTAATCCTTTATAGATAAAGGATAGCTAGTTGAGTTTTTGTGATCTCTAATGTCTAGTATCATGACATTTCAAATAGAGATAGTTTGACTTCTTCATTCTCTACTTGTATCCCTTTAATTTCCTTCTCTTGCATTTTTGCTCCAATGAGTACTTTGAGTGCAGTACTGAAAAGGAGTATAGATAATAGACATCCCTGTCTCATTCCTGACTTCAGTGTGCTTGCTTCAAGCTTTTCTCCGGATGGTGTTGGCTGTGTGTTGACTGTATATACCTTTTATTATGTTGATATGTGTTCCTTCTAACCCTAGGTTTTCTAGGACTTTTTTCATGAAGACATGTTGAGTTTTGTCAAAGTCTCTTCCTGAATCTACTTAGATAATTATGTGATTTTTTNTGGTTCTGTAATGTATCTTAAGATCTGGACTTGTAATCCCTCTAGCATTGTCCAACCCCAGCCCTGTCATATTGTTTTGGCTATCTGAGGCCTTTTGTAGTTCCCTATGAATTTTAGAATAGTTTTTTCTACTTATGGGGAAAATGAGATGTTGATTTTCATTGGGATTGATTATATTGAATCTATAAATAGCTTTTGGTAAAATGGTCATTTTCACAATGCTAACTCTGTCAATCCATGGTRTCTTTCCATTTTCTAGTATCTTTATCTCTCAGAGATTTAAACTTTTTATTGTAGAGGTTCTTCACTTCCTTGGTTAGATTTATTCCTAGATAATTTATTTTCTTTAAGGTTATTGTGAATGGGAGTGTGTCCATGATCTCCTTCTTTGTATGTCTGACTTGTTGATGTATAGAAAAGTTATTGATTGTATAAGTTGATTTTGAATCATGCCACATTGCTAAATTTTAATCCTTTATAGATAAAGGATAGCTAGTTGAGTTTTTGTGATCTCTAATGTCTAGTATCATGACATTTCAAATAGAGATAGTTTGACTTCTTCATTCTCTACTTGTATCCCTTTAATTTCCTTCTCTTGCATTTTTGCTCCAATGAGTACTTTGAGTGCAGTACTGAAAAGGAGTATAGATAATAGACATCCCTGTCTCATTCCTGACTTCAGTGTGCTTGCTTCAAGCTTTTCTCCGGATGGTGTTGGCTGTGTGTTGACTGTATATACCTTTTATTATGTTGATATGTGTTCCTTCTAACCCTAGGTTTTCTAGGACTTTTTTCATGAAGACATGTTGAGTTTTGTCAAAGTCTCTTCCTGAATCTACTTAGATAATTATGTGATTTTTTYCATTAAGTTAATTTGTGTGTTTCATTACATTTATTGACTTGCATATGTTGAATCATCTTTTCATTTCAAGGATAAAGCCAACTTGGTAATCTTTTTTATGTTTATCTCTATTTTGTCTGCAAGTATTTTATTGAGTATTTTTAAATCTGTGTTCATCATGGATATTGGCCTGTCATTTTTTTTTATTGTTGTTGTGTCTTTTTATGATTTAGGTGTGAGAGTGATATTGTCTTCATAGGAGTAGTTTGGGTGGTGCTTCATTTGTTTCTATTTTTTTAATAGTTTAAGAATGACTGAGTATCGATTTCCTTTGAATATTTGGTAAAATTTTGTTATGAATCTGGGCCTGGACTTTTAAAAAACTATTTATTGATTCTTTGTGAATTTCACATCACATTTATCCGCCCTCAGCTTAGTTGCTCAGTTACCTTTACTCCTCGCTCAACACCTCTAAATCTGCCTGTGGAGAGCTTTTGGGGCCACTTCTAGAAACTTGGCAGGAATTTGACATTGAGCCAGGACAAAGAAGTAGGCTTCAGGCAGGAATTTGACTTTGAGCCAGGAAGGAAGTAGGCTCAGATATCTTGGTCAACCTGCTAAGCTTTTAGACCTTGTGGGACAGAGAACAGGGAGACTGTGGAAGCTGCCTTAGAAAAATAAATCAAATAGAGAAGTTGCTGCAGGGCTATGAACCCAGACATGGACCTTGACAGATGAATGGGCCAGGACCTCACTATGGCCTCGGGTGGCATCACCAGCTACTCACATTAGCCTATTGCTCATTACTCTCCAGTGTCCAGTTCTGCCTCTCTTCATTATGTACACACTATTCTGCTCCTCTTTCCCTTCTATCTCTTTACCACTAACTTGCTCATCTTAGTGGTGCCTGGGGTTTCTGGATGTCTTAGATCACCTCAAGAATGCTATGCCCCACCCATGGAGTGTTGTACCAGACGGGTAGTTCTCAGTCTTGCTCTACCGACCAGGGCCATGAGGCAACTTTCAGGATTCATCTTCGATGTGCTACACCCAGCCTGGGCTGTGTGGCACCAGGTTGGGGGTCCTCTCGTGAATCACGGGTTTTTTTTAAAAAATTTCTTTTAGATTTACCAGCTTAATAGAGTGTAAGCTTTTTAAATATCCCTTATAATATTCTGAGTTTATTTGGTGTCTGTTGTAATGTTTCCCTGTTCATTTCTGAATCTGTTAATTTGGTCTCTAGTTTTCTGTTTTGTTTGGTTTGGTTTGGTTAACTGGTACAAGGGTCTGTCAATTTTGTTTACTTTCTCAAACAATCAGGTCTTAGATTTGTTGGTTCTTTGTATTGTTTTCTTTGTTTCTATTTCATTGCTTTCTTTCTGCTCTTATTTTTATTATTTCTTGCCATTGACTGGCTTTGGATTTGGTTTGTTCTTGTTTTCCCAACTTTTTGAGTTGCATCTTAAGCCATTTATTTGTACTCTGGTTTTTTTTTTGGGGGGGGGGGTTGGATTTGGTTTTTCCAAGACAGGGTTTCTCTGTGTAGCCCTGGCTGTCCTGGAACTCACTTTGTAGACCAGGCTGGCTTCGAACTCAGAAATCAGCCTGCCTCTGCCTCCCAGAGTGCTGGGATTACAGGCATGCGCCACCACCGCCCRGCTCTCTTTCTGATTTTTAATGTGGACAGTTAGAGCAATAAATTTCTCTGGTAGGGATGCTTTCTAAGTGTGTCTTAGAAGTATTGTTGTATTTTCCACATAATTTAGTTCCAGGGAGTATTTTTTTTCTTGATTTCTTTTTTGATCTTTTCATCATTCAGGAATGAGTTGTTTAATCTCTATAAGTTTTCATATTTACTAGAGGTGTTTTTTGCTATCAATTTTGTTAGATCACATTGTGATAAGATAGGATATAAGGAGTAATTTCAATCTTTTTGAAATGTTAAAAAAAATTATATCCCAAGATATGTCCTGTTTTAGAAAAAACCTTCTGTATGGTTCTAAGTAAAATGCATATTCTTTGGTGTTTGGATAGAATTTCTGTAAATATCTGTTTAGTACATTTGATTATGATGTCAATTAATTCTGACGTTTTCCTGTTTATTTTTGTCCAGATGAACTGTCTATTGGGGAAAGTGAGGTTTTCAAATCATTTACTATTAGTGTATCGATGTTTATCTGTGTTTTTAATTCCAGTAGTTTTAGAGTGAAGCTTACTTTGTCAGATATTCAGATAGTGACACTTGCTTGCTTCCTGGTCTTATTTGACTGGATAAACATTTGTTTATCCTTTTATTCTAAGGCAGTGCCTATCTTTCAAACTAATACGTGTTTGTTGTAGGCAGCAGATTGATGAATTTTGTTTCTTGGTCCGTTCACTCAATCTGTCTTTTGATTGGAGAATTGAGGCCATGGATAGTTAAACTTATTATTGAGATGTGTGTGTTGTAATTACTGTTTTGTGGATTTTTGTTGTTATTGTTTTTCTCATTGGAATTTCGTGTTTTAATAATTATGGCGGCTGGGCAGTGGTGGCAATACACCTTTAATCCCAGCACTTGGGAGGCAGAGGCAGGCAGATTTCTGAGTTCAAGGCCAGCCTGGTCTACAGAGTGAGTTTCGGGACATACAGAGAAACTCTGTCTTGAAAAACCCGAACAAAACAAAACAAATCAAAACAAACAAAAAACCCACGAATTATATAATGGGCCGGGCGTGATGGCCCATACCTGTAATCCCAGCACTTGGGAGGCAGAGGCAGGCAGATTTCTGAGTTCAAGGCAAGCCTGGTCTACAGAGTGAGTTCCATGACAGCCAGGACCACACAGAGAAACCCTGTCTCAACCCTCCCCCACCCCCCACCCCCCAAAATCCGGGTGATGGCGGTGGCGCATGCCTTTAATCCCAGCACTTGGGAGGCAGAGGCAGGCAGATTTCTGAGTACCAGGCCAGCCTGGTCTACAGAGTGAGTTCCAGGACAGCCAGGGCTGCACAGAGAAACCCTGTCTCAAAAAAAAAAAACAAAACAAACAAACAAACAAAAAAAACAATAATAATTATGGCTTTATATTCCTTTCCATGGTCTCTCTGCTATGTTCTTTCCTCACCTGAAAAAATATTTCCTGTATTTTCCTAAGGTTTTGGGTTGTTGAATATAAATTTTTCTAGGATGTTTGTCATGGAATTTTTTTTCTTTCTCTTTCAATCATGGAAGATGGATTTCTTGAATATACTATTTTAGGTTGGCCGTCATAGTCTTTTGGGACTTGGAATGCACTGCTCCAGGGTCTTCTGGCTTTCAATTTTTCCATTGAGAATTCAGCCATTATTCTAACAGGTTTTCCTTGTATGTGAGTTACAGTTTTTCTCTTGAAACTTTCAATATAGTATCTTTTAAATGTATACTTAGGGTTTTAACTTTGATACACTGTGGGATTCTGTCTCCTGCTTGATTCATTTCACTTGTAAGCATTTTCTTTGACTTTCCTATTTGGGTTATTGGGTTTTCAACCCCATCTTCATTTCATCTTGGCTCTTCTTCAATATTTTTATCTCTTTGTTGAATTCTATTCTCAGGGCTTGGACTGTCTTTATCATTTCCATCAGCCTTCTATTTGTGTTGTCTTAGCATTGTTCAGGCATTTATTCCCATTAAGTTCTTTCTCCTTTATTTTGTTGAGCTGTTTCTTTCTGTCTTTTAAAAACTCCTTGAATTCTTTGAGGGGGTTTATGATTTTTCTTTCAACTTCTGTGTCCTGGAATTCATCTAGGTGATTTTCATTAGCAAACATTTCTACAGAACTGATAGGTTTTAGAGAGAAGATAATGGCTTGATTTTCATATTGTTGGTATTTCTGTGATGAGATTTGGACATATGGACTTCCTTTGTTGCTTAAAACTTTGTTGAGGATGGATTAAGTGGAGGGAAAAAGAGAAGGTGTGGGGGTAGGTTAAGTCTAGGAACAGAAAATTTATTGAGTGAAATAAATCATGTGGACAGAGGGATCTTGTTCTGAGTAGATAGTTGGATATGATATGGAAGAACCCTGCAGTTTGGTGACTAGGTAGGAAGGTTACTGGCCCAAGCCTATACAGCCCCTCCTTAATGAAGGTAAGAAAGGTCAGACTAGGCTGGTGTACTAGTTGTAGACCCTAAGCTAAATCTGGTAGATTGTGAAAAAGGCATGAATGAGGTAGTCAGAGATATGCACCAGGTTATACCCTGGAGGAAGATGTGAGAAGTTTGGGTATGGAGTTGGATGGTGGAGGCAGTGCACAATGTCTGGTGGCTGGATGCACCTAAGGTTGTCCTGGAAGATGCATAGAGGTTGGATCTGGCTTAGGAGAATGTGGTAGGTATAAGGATCCATGATTTGCTAAGAATAACACCCCAGACTCAAAGAGTATGCAACATCAAAGAGTGTTAGTTCTGCAGAGAACCTGCATACAGGAGTCCACCATAGATTGGGATGAAAGACAGAGGTGTGAACTTTGAAGGGTCAACTTAAAACCTGTCCTAGGGTAGGAGTGGGTGACTTTTACCTTTCTTTCCCTTGATTTTATCTCAGGGGTATAGGTGCTTTTGTGATTAGTTAAGGCTCTGGGAGATCTTGGGGACTTTTGCTGATTAACTATAGTTGGTTCAAGCTAGATGGTAGGCTCCTGATTGACTCCCCATGAGGTTGGCTCAGGCCAGGTGGTGGGGTAGCTTCCTGATTGGCTGCCTGTGAGCTTTATTTCTGGAATTGACTGTTTCGGACTTTTCCAGTTCTGGGAAACATAAACTTAGGCCTATCTCCTAAACTGCCAGTTTGCAGCCTGTCATGGAGTCAGCCTGGTTCTGATTAACTCTGTCCTCTCATGGACACAGCATATAAGACCTTGAGGAAGCCCAGTGATCAACTGCTCCAAGTGCCCATGGCCAGCCTAGGCTAGAGCACTGGCTCTGGGACCCAGGCTAGATCTGGCTGGTTGCATGGGTTGGAGTGGCAGTGGAATGACAAGTATGGGGTGGTAGTGGAAAGTCACCAGGCTGAACCCTGGAGGAGAATGTGGAAAGTCTAGGTATGGSTGGTAGCAGTGCCTCAATAGTCTTTTTTGTTTATTCATTTTTTTGGGAACAGAGTTTCTCTGCGTAAGAGTCCTGACTGTCTCAAACTCACAGAGATCCACCTGCCTCTGCCTCCTATGTGCTGGGATTGAAGGCGTGTGCCACCACCTAGCTGCAATAGTCTTTTATAAAGGTGGCATTTTTCTACATTAGGGCATGTAGTGGGTTTCATTGTGATATTTTCACACCTGTGTGTAAGGTATTTATCTTCCTTATTACCCACACTTGTTCCAAATCACTAATTCTCTAAACCTATTCTGTAATAGATCCTCCTTCTACATTCATGTTTTTTGTTTGTTTAGATTTCCACATATGAGAGATATCCTATAATACTTATGTTTCTGAGTCTGGCATATTTTGCTAAACATATTGTATCGGTTTTCTTGGAAATGATGTTCATCTGTTCTTAATGGCTAAGTAATTCTCTACTATCTATCTATCTATCTATCTATCTATCTATCTATCTATCTATCTTCTACTTGTCTACACACACACACACACACACACACACACACACACACA
>BDUI01002981.1:83138-104314 GCA_002335545.1 Apodemus speciosus | reverse complement strand
ATGCACTGGGATATAAATAAATGATTGAATAAATGAATAAACAGAGAGGGGGAGGGAAGGAAGGAGGCAGAGACAGAAAGAGAGGAGAGACCCACAAAAGCTTATTTCAATTAAGAGACAGTAAAGTAGAGTCAAGGAGATTGACACTGTTGGAGGATGTAAACAGCCCTTCTCTATTTACTAAGCTAGTGTAAATGAAATGGGAAGTACCTATTTGCTTTGAATCCCAGAAGAAAGGCTCAGATATCTTTCTTTGGAGCCATGTCAGTATCTCATTTTGAGCAGTAAACTTCTTAAATATATATAAATCACAACCAGAAGTTGCTCAGACTTTGTCTCATGATTCATCTCTTAACACAAATCATATATATTGAAGTGGAGAACAGGTTGTAACTAGCTAGTCATATCTGCATTAATAAAACAGATTGAGATCTATTTCAGGTTTTTGGTGGTTTCCTTTCTGGTTGGCTCTAAAACAGTCTCCATCTGTCACTACTGAAAACAAGATATAATATTGCAAGGGAAAAGTATCACTTATTTTCTCTCCTATGCAATCTAAAGAGGATACAAAGTAGATGGGGGTTTACTACAGAAAGGAATGTTCCTCCATTTAATTGGGAAAAAAATTATAGGTTTTTTTTTCTTATACTTTAGTCTGACCTGGTGATTTTTTTTTCTTTTGGGGTTTTGTATCCATTTGCATTTACTCTATAGAGAAGATACCTAATAAGTTCAACAGTAGTAAGCTGGTGGTGGTGGCGGGTAACACTTTCAATTTTTTTCAAGTTTCTTTCTCATTTTTACTTTTATCTATCTATCTATCTATCTATCTATCTATCTATTTATTTATTTATTTATTTATTTTGGTTTTTTGAGACAGGTTTTCTCTGTCCTGGAACTCACTCTGTAGACCAGGGTGGCCTCAAACTCAGAAATCCGCCTGCCTCTGCCTCCCAAGTGCTGGGATTACAGGCGTGCGCCCCCAAAGCCTGGCAATTTGTCAGTTTCTTAAGATGTAATGTTGCCTCAGGAAAAGGTGAGAGACAGCTGGCCTTGTCCCTGGGCTCAAGGCTTCCGCAAGCAAAGTCCCGCCTCACAACTTCCGGAAAGTTGCGCGCGAGCGAGCGACCTTCCTCCTCCAACACCGATGAAATGTTTTCCAGTCAACATCAAATTTCTACCCAGAACTCCTAGACTAACTTAGACGGAAAAAAGGTGGACGGACCATTTTGATGTTAGGGCCGGCTAGTCCTCTTTACGGAATGGATTTGTAAACACCGGATGTCCTCTCGCGAACTCGATAATAACTGCGCTCTGGGACTTGAACTTATAGCCTCACGATGGCAGTAGTGCTCCACATAGACGCATCCAGTTCATGCTGCACGCCTTTCTTCTCCTGCCCATCGCACCGCCCCCCCCCCCCCCCCCCAAAAAAAAGAAAGAGAAAAAAAAAAAAAAGATTTTTGGGCTGGAGAGAGCACTGACTGCTGCTCTTCCAGAGGTTCTGAGTTCAATTCCCAGCATATGGTGGCTCACAACCATCTGTAATGGGGATCCAATGTCCTCTTTTGGTTTGTCTGATGACAGTGACAGTGTACCCACATATATGAAATAAATAAATCTAGGATTTTAAAAAGTTTTTAAAAAGATTTTTAAAAAATCTAAATTTTAGATTGGGTACTCCTTTAATCCCAGCACTCTGGAGGCAGAGAAGGACAGGTCTTTGTGAGTTCAAGACCAACATGGTCTACAAAGTGAGTCCCAGTATAGGCAGAGCTATGTTGAGAGACCCCATCTCAAAATTAATTAATAACAGTCTCAGCTAATGCAGGAGAATAGCCTTAACCTAAGAATTTCTATGGAAGAAACAAGCAAAACGATACAATACAATAAAAAAGGCTCACTGCTGGCCCTTGCAGCTCTGCTCTCTTTCACTGAGCATCACACACCTCTAGTATGTGACCAAGTTGTCAGCTCCTGGAGACAATTAAAGGATTTAAGTTTAAGAAAAATTAAAATTAAATTTGAAAAAGGAGAAGGATGAGGAGAAAAGGAAGAAAGGGGGAAAGGAAAGGGGAAAAGAAAGGAAAGGGGAAAAGAAAGGAAAGGGAAGGGAAGGGGAGGGGAAGGGGAAGGGGAAGGGGAAAGGGAAAGGGAAAGGGAAGGAAAAATGCGGTAACTCAGGAGCACCTCTCTAGGTAATGCCCTTTTTTGGTTCATCTTCCAATCTCTCAAGTAATTGACCATTTTCGGAAAAAGAGCTAGACCACAGACTTTATAGGCTGAATTTTTGGCCTTTTGCTCAAGACGTTAAGGGGATGCCCAAAGAGTTGTCATCACTATATGCACACTATGTGTGTGTGTATGACAGCTACTAGAAGGAAGAACAGAAGCTGACCCTGTGCTAAAGACTCTACAAAGCCAAGAGACTGAACTTTGTTTTTGTTTTCTTGAGACAGTGTAACCAGCCCTGGTTATCCTATACTCAATTTGTAGACCAGTCTGGCCTTTAACTCACAGAAATCGTCCTGTCTCTGTCTCCTAACTGCTAGGATTAAAGGCATGAGCCACCATGCTCACAGACTCAACTTTAGGTTCAACAGACTGAACTTTAAGGTTATTCAGGTATCGCAAGCCAAGGGCAAACTCTCTTGGTATCATCAATCCCTCTCAAAGCCACCCACTGCCATCTGACCTAACATCTCTGTGACTATTGACACCTTAAAATGTATTGTTAGCAGACCACTAGCTTTCACCAATCTAAAGGGTATCTATTTTGAAACCTACATCAGCATTCTTCCCTTAGCTAGAATTCAACACGCCTGTAAGCTCTCACAATGCATTTGGAAAATACTTTGAAATATGACTTTCTTTGTTTTTATAATAAAATATCACAAAAGTACTTCAACTATGGAACATAGTATTTGTGTTCCTGGGTCATGGTCACATTTTGGCTCCAGAATAAATGATCATCATCTCTTATTTCCTTTGAAGTGAGACCTGTGTTTCTGCGCAGACACTTTGTCTTGAACATAGATAGCACTTTGTCATGCCATTAAATAGACTTCACCTGTTTTCTGTGACATGACATCATTAGGGTTTTGGGGGCAATTATCTGTGTTGTAGAGAAAAGTATAAAAACTATTTTCTTATTAGGGTCTAATACACAGTACAAGTCAAAGATTCCCAAAACAACCACGCAGCAAATCAACTCCCACACAGCCTTTAAGATCACTGATAAACTTTGAGATTATTTCCTTTCTGACCTTTCAACAGAGTCCAAAATTTACTTTCATTATAACAATAAATTGGTATTAAAATTAGATGGTTTTACATTATGTATGGTTTGCACAGAAATGTCTACTCTTTGAGCCAGGTGTGGTGATTCAGCTCGGTAATCCTGCTCTGGAGGCTGAGGCCAGAGGAATAGCAGGAGCCGGAGGGAGGTCACCCGAGACCACAAGTGTTACCAGGCAAAGCTGAGCTAATGCTCTGACCTTGCATGAAAAATAAAAAAATTAAAAAGGAGAAAAAATAAGGAAACCAAACAACAAATAGATTTCACTCCTTATTCCTAAGCAGTCTGACAAAATTACATATTAATTTTTCAAGTTCTCATGTTTAGTATGTAAATCAGTATAAATGATGCTTATTTTGATATACTTATCTATATTGCTACGTTATGTATATATGTAAACATAAAGTACTGCCACCTTATGGCGATTTGACTCATACTGAGTACAGCTTTCTCTACAGTCTTCTGTACCAACTATATGCTTAGAATACTTCCATATTAATATATTTTCCCTAAGTGGAAAATTTTTTATATTCATTCTTGGAAGTAGATCCTCTTCTAAATTTTATAATTTTATAATTGCACTGTTACTGGCAATTTGTTTTCATTTTAAAAATTATAAAGCCAAAAAATGGTAGACACTTGAATCAAAATCCACATACATGTTTTCCTCATCACTTATTACAGTCTAAGGTCCTATAAGCATGCTAACTAGTCTTTGTAATATATATTGTTCCCCCTTTAGACAAGGTTGCACTGTGTAGCCCAGAGTTGCCGTGAACTCAGAGATCCATCACCTGACTCTGACTCCTGACTGCTGGAATTAAAGTCAGCACTATCATACCTAGCCCTAGAATATATATTTTTAATGTTTCCTCTTTAACTTCTGTGGTTTTAGAAGTAACATTTCTTAAAATTACAAACTAGTCACAGATAAAAATACAGAACTTACCAGCACCACAAATTCAAGCAGACAAGGGTTTTATAAAGTGGCTGTCTTCAGTTCTCCCATTTCCTATCACCAACTGGAAATACAAATATATTCAATCACAAATAACCAACAGATCACATTTCATGAGCCTACACACATTTATTATGAGTTTATTCTCAATTCTTAGAGAATCTCTAGACTATACAACTTATCAAATACAAGTGGACTCATTCACTCCAAATTCAATTTCCCTGAAAGACTATTAAGAGCTTGACTGAAGCACATATTTAAATTTCTGTCTACTTGCTTAGGTGCATCACTGTGGATGGAGCCCAGGATCTTGAACATGTACGTAAGTGTTCTACCACTGAGGTATACTCTAACCCTTAGCATGTTGTAAAAGTGATGGACAAGTCTTTAAACAGACTTGTGTTATCTAATTAAATTGATTAAGTTTCATTATTAAACAACTTGTATTCATTTGTGTGAGAAAGAGGGTCTCAGCCTAGGCTGTCTTCAAGCCTGGTATGTACCTTAATGCTGGCTCTGAACTCCTGATGTGCTGGGACTTTGGTATGCTAGCATAATCCTAAAAAAGATACCGTACATTTTCTTTTCTTTTTTTCATATTACACTATACAGGGTTTGATTTAGTCCATCACTCAAAAAACAGGAATAAACTATTTACAGGAACCATGACTTTTTGGTATAGGGGGTGGTAAATCACATTGCATTTTCTTTTAAACAAACATTTTTATTTACTTGAATTATAACATGTTTTGGGGCTGGAGAGATGGCTCAGTGGTTAAAAGCCCTGACTGCTCTTCCGAGGGTCCTGAGTTCAAGTCCCAGCAACCACATGGTGATTCACAACCATCTGTAAGGAGATCTGATGCCCTCTTCTGGTGTGTCCAGACAGGCACAGTGTACTTACATATAATAATAAATAAATCTTAAAAAAAAATATAACATGTTTTTCTTGCATGTTCCCCACATGTGTGCCTTGTCTTCATGTAGATTAGAAGAAGGCATCGGATTCCCTGGAACTGAAATTACAGGAGGCTGTGAGTGCAATGTCAGTGCTAGGAATCGAACCCTGGTCCTCTGCAAGAACAGCCAGTAAGTACTCTTAACTGTTGAGCCATCTCTCCAGGCCCCTCATAGTATTACCTTGTAGTTGAACAAATACAAAGACTAGCATGCATATTGGCAAACAACACACAAGCAATCAAACAAAGAGCAAATGAAGCAAATACTTTAAAAAAAAAAGAGAGAGAGAAGCAAATACTCTTTTTTGTTGTTGTTGTTTTGTTTTTTTTCGAGACAGGGTTTCTCTGTGTAGCCCCGGCTGGCCTCAAACTCAGAAATCCGCCTGCCTCTGCCTCCCAAGTGCTGGGATTAAAGGCGTGCACCACCACCACCACCACCTGGCTGAGAAGCAAATACTCTTAAATGCTTTATAGCTAGCTCATCTTTGATCAATTGCACCCTGCTGTTGTACTTATTTAAGAACATATATGTGAGCACATGTTTGTGGACGGATTTGACGGTATTTCCTCTGACTTGTATAATATATAAGGGATATATCCTTGCCTCTTCAGTTGCTTCTACCATCTGTATTCCCAGGTCTCATAGCATAACCCCTGTCATACGTCATTACATGCACTGATGATGGCATTCCGCGTGCATAAAAATTCATAGTGAGGTCTTTTAAGAGGGAGACCTTTGAGGGCTCCTGGGAATATGGGGATATGGAAGAGGGAAAGACAGTAGGTAAGAAGGTACAAGGTGACAGAAAAGATGTTTGTTATCAAAATATAGTAAACATCCATACGAAAGTGTCATAACTAGCAGGTGTGATGGCTCATGCCTAATTCCAGCACTTGATTGGCAGAAAGATGGCCATCAATCTGAGGACAATCTGGTCTACATCAAGAGCTCAGACTAGTCTGAATTTAGGAGTCTCAAACTCTGGTTCCCTCCCCACAAAAGAAAAGAAATGAAATTGTGAAACTTGCTTTTAGTTTTTGCACAGACAATACATGCCAATAAAAAGTGATGTCTTTAAATTTTGCATAGAAAGATGATTATTTTTAAAGAAAAGGCCATGGTTATTTTCCAGTTATGTTTTAAAATGGTACTGGGTTTTTTTTCTATTTTAAAACAAGTATTTCAACTATTATGTGTTTTCCATTTTCACCGTTTTGAGTCTAAACACAAGAATAAATCGAAACGTCAAGGCTGAGGCTGAGTAGATAGCTCAGTGGTTAGGAACACTTGTTCTTCCGGGGACCTGAGTTCTGTTACCAACACCCACAAGGTGCCGCACAACAACTCTTCTCTCCAGTTCCCGAGGATTTGATGTGCTCCTCTGGCCTCTGTGGGCACCATTCATGTGTGGGGTATACAGACACGTATGCTGATCAAATACCCATTCACAGAAAATCTATACGTGAGAATCATAGTACTAACAACAGATTTTTAACAACTTGAAGGCAAATAAATAACTGGCAGTTACACAATTAGTCCTTTGAGCTGAGTCACTGTTTTGCTCACCATGTTTCTGTGAACAACATATTTAAACATGTGTATAATAAATAAGTAAAGAAATTCTTATATTCCTGCCAGAAGCTTTCCCGGCTTGGGTGCTCTGTAGCTGACTGGGTAGCCAGTCGTCAGGGGGCAAAACTTGGGTTTGCAAGTGCAAAGGTTGCTTAGTATTAATAATATTCACTCTCTTTGATTCTTAGTTATACTGGGGCCAGAAGCCGATGGCTTCAGATAAACTTATCTTTTGCTTAACACCCAGGGGTAGGGGGTTAGGTAAAGGATTTATTCCTAATACTCTTTTTTTCTGGCCAGGCGTTCAGAAGGCCTTCACTGGCCTGGATGGTTAAATTTTTGTGAAGCAGAGAGGAAGGAAAGGAAAAGAATTAAGATCCTTTACACAGGAAACTTTGCATGACACCCACACTCTGGCCGGTGTGTCTGAGCATCCCCGTCAATTAACGCCACAAGAATTCATGCATGCTTATATACACATATATTTACATATGTACATATAAGCAAACAGACATATACATTTGGATGGATGGATGGATGGATGGATGGATGGACGGACAGACGGATGGATGAGGCAGAGCTCCCCAAGCCACCACACATCACACCACACCACCTTTATTGCTTTTCTCTGGCCTCTTAATAGACAAAAGTTCTTATAAAATTACCTCGTAGATAAAATGTTACACAAAATGGGAGTTACAGAAAGACGCTGACATTAATTTCAAAGCAGTGTTCCATTCTCTATGCTCATTGCAAGTTCAAAGCCACAGTTTTCTTGTGGCCTTGTCTATCAAAGTGCACACCTGTGGCTTGAATGCTTTTCCTTGATCACAAATACGTCCCAAGCCTATATCTCTTTTTAGCATAATCATGAAAGCTCATTGTATTTCTTATTATGCAGCCTTTACTTACTACTATTCTGAGGAGTGGGCACATTCTATTCTTGATTTTAACTTTATTACATCTTTCTAGCAAACAACTAGAACCATTTCTTAAAACTTTCTTCCTAAGATTATCTGAATCAAATCGGAAATTCTATAAAATCACTAATCCATCTAAATAGCATTAATTCATGAAAGTTCCTATTTGCTGGGCAGTGGTGGCACAAGCCTTTAATCCCAGCACTTGGGAGGCAGAGGCAGGCAGACTTCTAAGTTCGAGGCCAGCCTGGTCTACAGAGTGAGTTCCAGGACAGCCAGAGAAACCCTGTCTCAAAACCCCCTGCCCCCAAATAAAAAGAAAAATGAAAAAGAAAAAAAGAAAAAGAAAAGAATGTTCACTTTTATGTTGATCTGTAAGAAATCTGCTCAATAGGGTAAGCTAATGCCCGGGAATTAGATATTAATTTAATAATGACAGGAAAGGCATATCAGCTGCAAGAAGCAATCCTGGGATGAAGTCTCTTTAGGACCTTGCCTTATAGAACTCACCCATCGCAGACCATGCAAAAAAATAAAAATGGCGGGCCACCTCCAGGAAGGCCACCTGCTAGCCTTACCCTATCCTAGAGCTCCTGACCTATTCTCTAACCAAAATAGCTTCATCTAAAAGAAATAACAATCGTTTTGCATCCCTAAAACGGGCATCTATCTCTCCCCTAAAGAGGACTTGGAAATGACTTTCAGTGTCCTAAAGGTATAAGAAGACTATTTTAAATACAGAAGCTGGGAAATGCCCTCCTTTCCCTACCCCATTGGTACTCTTACAAAATTCACCCTCTCTCTTTGTGCGTACCTCTGCACTTTCCTGTATAGGATGACTGTGTGACCAATTTCACAAGGCAGTCTTTGGACAAAAGGATGTCTATGAAAAAGGTTAACTGTTCTAACCATTGGCACTGGAAGTGGTGAATCAATGAACAGCACTGCTTTTCTGGCTGGAGCTTGTACAGTTCTGTAAATCTCCACACAAATTGAGTTGTGACAAAGACTTTGCTTTCATGTTCTTGCTCGCTTAAAGCATGGGGGGGGGGGCATTACGGAAGTCCTTATTGAACTGTAGTTTAACTTCAGCACAGGTGAATTTAAGGCTCTCTGCTAAGGAAAAGATAGGGGTTCGTTAGGCCTGTCCTGAATTGTTTCTTTCCTTTGACCCTTTCATTTTGAGATACCATTTGAACTGACACAAATATAACGCTTGAAGAATATCTGTTAGCCCTAACGGCAATCTATCATTTTTTAATTCCTGGAACTCAGGAAGGTACTACTACCTTAGGTTTCCACTCACCTTCTGGCTAGATGTAGTCTCTTAGTGACTACAAAATTCTTGTACCTTGAGATCTCTAGGGCTACCTTATCTGTGACCCACAATTCTAACTTGAGAAACAGTGCACCATCTTCACACATGTAACCCACTTAGTCTAGCACAAGGGTGAAACTATGACTTCAGTGCAGAAAGCTTAATCTAGCTGGTGTAGCACTTCTCACCACCTGCTTACCTACAGTCAGCTGAAGAAGGCACGGGTCACTTTCACATACTACTCAAGACCATGGAAACATGCTGTTTCAAATGTCTCCATTCAATCAATGGCTTACCTTAATCAAGAGTATTCTCAAGGGCAGCTAGGCCCATCACCAATGTACCCTGAAGTTTCTTTGTCCTCTAAGACAGGGATGAAGGCTTAGCAGGAGAGGTGAAACACACCTGGGTAAAAGAGTTAAAGCAGTGAGCAAGCATTACAGCAATACAGCTGAGTCGTGTTCCTTCCTCTCTTGTAGGTGCTCGGCTACCACCACTACTATTAGTACAGAGAGGGAAATCTTCACGTAAAGTGATTCCTATGAAATAATTTCTTACTATGCTGAGACCAAGAGTCCTAGGGTTCCTGGTATGCTTAAAATTCTCATAAGAGGATATCCTGGTAGGCCTACAGGGAATCTTCATTAGAAAAAATGCTAAGAAACAGGCAGATGAATAACACCTGCTAACATGAATCAACAGTTAGGTCCTAAGTATCATGAGTTTCATTTTTATTACTAGAATGACATCCAGTTTGAATAGGCAAAGTCTCATCTCTTATGAAAACTGAGATAATAACATATCATACCCCGAGAGCAGTGGTTCTCAGCCTGTATGTCGTGACCCCTTAGGGGGTCAAACAACCCTTTCACAGGGGTCACCTGTGACCATCAGAAAGCATGTAATTCATTACTGTAGTGAGATTACAGTTATGAAGTAGCAATGAAAATAATGTTATAGTTGGGGCCCAGCACAGCCTGAGGAACTATATTACAGGGTCACAGCATTAGGAAGGTTGAGAACTACACTGTTCTAGAGCAGGCCTTCCACTAGACCCTAGGCAAAACCTACAAGGCCACTGTAGCGGTTATCTCTTGGGCCTGGAAAAGGCTACCTCTTCTCTTTAGGCTCCTCCCGATCTTGACAATAGAGCATTAATTCTGAATGTCTTTTGAGACTCCAAATACCCTGGTGAGAAAATGAAGGATTCCCTGGGAATCTGATCCTAAGTCACCTGATATGGTGCCTAAATTTGTATTTCCCTGGGCGCTAAATTCCAGAGTCCTCTTTGTTTTCTTAGGGCAGGTTTGTTCAGCTCCTACCCCTTGGTCAAGAAGCAGAGCCAGAAAACAAATGCCCAGAGCCTCTCCCCAAAACTCCTAGCGTGCTTTGTTTTCACCCGACTTGCAATACTTGGCCTATCTGACAGCTGTCCTCAGTCAAGCCACCACCCCTTCAGTTCCCCTTTAGTTTCTTCCCTTGGATCCCACTTTGTCTCAAGCTCCTTCTTTGAGGTTGAAGGTGGTCTGTTCAGGGCCTAGGCCCATTTAACAAAAGAGCCAACCTTTCTTAACTGTCAGACATACTCTCACCACAGGGTGCTGGAAAACACCTTCCTCTGGGTGATACTATTATTCTGGAAAACATGAGTCTACTTCCCACTCTTTGGCTGGAAGAAAAAAAAAAAACCTTGTGAGAAGAAAGATTGAGGAAAGAAAGGTGCCACCCCATTTGTTCTGGTAAGGGACATCATCCAGGCATGTAGCACCCAGTTTCATTAGCTATGGATGGTCTTCAAGAATTCCATTGTCCTCTACCAAGGCTTGACAAACCTGCACTTCATTCAGCCAGGATTCTCTACTCTTACCTAGTCATTTGCTCCGGTTAGCAATCCCTAAGAAAACAAAGGCTCTGGAATTTAGCTCCCGGAGACATGCAAATTTAGGCACCAAATCAGATGACTTAGGTCTCAGGATCACCTTCYCAGGGAATCCTCCATTTTCTCACCCGGGTATTTGGCCTGCTTCATTCAGTAAGAGGCAACATGGCTGGAACTCTTAATGGAGGATCCAGGAAACGCCACATCCCAACTCCGTATTATTATGTCTCTCCTGGAGTGACTATAAATTCCAGTCAAAAGGGACTTGAATTTGTCTCATAGGTTCATTTAACACTGGAGCACAACCACATTTCCTTCAGACAGGAATCGCTAATGAGTGCTTCCTGTGTTTTTATTAGGCCCGTTAAGGCTTAGAAGTAAATCTTACAGTGTTCTCCTAAATTATGGTGCTTGCAAAGGATTTAGAAAGTTGCCCTATCTTGATCAGAAAAAAAAAAAAAGCAATGTCATAAGCTCTTGGATCAAGCACTGATAAGTCTTTGCAAATTTATTCCATTTTTTTTTCGAGCACACACATATAGTTTCGTATTTATGGCCAGTAAACTGCAACAAATTTATAATAAAATTAGATTCACACACAAACACGATTTTAAATGCTAAACCTGTACTTCTGATTTCTGGGTAGATTAAAATATCCTTAAATATTTCAAAGGACTGGATTTTAGATAAATAAGAGATTTCCAAAGTTTCTACATTGACTCTGCTCATTAAAGAACATTAGCTTCTCCCTTAATATTTAAAAATCTATATAGCAATATAAAATAGCTATATCATTCAAGGAATTTATTATCAATGTTTTCCTTACCTAAACGCCACGTGATAACGAAACAGGTATGCACATTAAAGCTTAAGAAACTTAGGAACTCAGCCAGGTGGTGGGGCGCATGCTTTTGATCCCAGAGGCCAGCCTGATCTACAGAAACCCTGTCTTAAAGAGAGGGGAGGAGAGGAAAGAAAAAAAATTAGGAACTCTATATGGCTGTTCACTTTGCAGAATTTGCCACAAGTTTCCATCTCAAAAAATGTCTTTAAAAACTGTAAGTCAGGGACTGGAGAGATGGCTCAGCAGTTAAGAGCACTGATTGCTCTTCCAGAAGTCCTGTGTTTAAATCCCAGCAAATTGTGGCTCACAACCATCAGTAATGGAGTCTGGGTCCTCTTCTGGTATGTCTGAAGACAGCCACAGTGCACTTATATAAAACAAACAAATAAATCTTTAAAAAAATAACCTGTAAGACATACAGAATTTAATAACCGAATATTGCCATTAGCATTTCTCTTGAATATTGTCAACACAGTAAATTACAAACAGGTTACTTGTGATATTTGATTGTGCTTACCATTTCAGGAAAAAATAAATGTGTTGTATATACCGAATACACCGGATTTTTCATGTGTTAAGCATATTTCAATAAAGACAAGGGGAAAAGCTATTAGCTTCAAATTTAAGTAGTCACTGTACTTGCTCAAGTTTTGATCTTAAAGGCATTTTTAAAAAAAAAAAGAATATATAGATATTTCCAAAATCTATACACAGTTGTATATTCTAAGAAAAGAGGCCAGCAGGTGCATTCATACCCTTTGTATTTCAGTGATGTGTTTGTGTAAAAATAAAGTCAGAAATATGAATATACAACATTGTCTGAGATGTCCAAGTTGAATAGTACAGTCAAGCCCCTTCAACACTGACCAAGTCAAAGTATAAACCTTTAAGCCATGTCTATACGAGCCTGCACTCAAGCTTGCTTCTTCTTAAAGATAACCGGATGCAGGCAGGGCATGGCCATGCACAAAGTGCTCAGCAGGAACATCCATTTGCTGCCCTGGCAGTCGCTGTAGATTTCTAAGGCTTTGGCATCATTATATTTGTATTCAGAAGCTCTTTCTATCCCAAGAAATTGTAAAAGTTTACCCACTTCTGGCAAAGTATTCCAATTTTGAGAAATAACAAAGTAATAAACTACTTTAAGCAGAGAAGCAAAACAAAACAAAAATGCCCTTGCCACACATTCTCGTAACTTCACATCTATGTGTAACAAATAGATTTTTTGAGGGGCAAATTCCGTTGTACTTTGGGCATGAAATCATTAGTTTTCCTCGTTTGTAGCTTTAATACTTTTAAAATATAGTAAATGTTTAGAATAATACTGCTTTAAAAAGTCTGCCCATTTTTCAACATGTCTTCTCTGGTTTACTACCTACCGTACAACAGCCGCGGCTGAGGACTTTTTGCCGGCTTCATCTTCGGTCCTCCCGTCCTCTTTTTGTTCTGTTTGACACACACACCTCCCCCCGCCCCCCCCGCGACTTCTCTAGGCTCGACCTTTTGGGTTTTTTTTTTTTTTTTTTTTTTGGCCCCCATTCCTCAAAAAGCGGACGCACCTGAGACTTTACACGAACGTAAAGTTCTGTTCCCAAGCCTGACTTTGCTACATAAAAGGACCCTAGAGCTCGGAAAGCCCGCGTGCCCCGAGGGGGAAGGGAAAGGAAGGAGGTCAGGCCGAAGCCAGGGTGTGTCTGCAGGTGGCCTCTCTAGTCCCGCCCACTGTCCCGAGACCCTCGCCCTCTTCCCAGGAGCACCTCTGACTGGCCTTCTCCCATAGGCCAGATCCCCTCACGTGGGCCCTGGAGGGAGGCCTTGGGAACAGAAGCCCGGATTGCCCGCGCCACCGGGACTCCAGCGACAGGAGTTTCCCAGAGACGCCCTCAAGGTGGCGCCTAGAATTGTAACAGAGACGATCGCTTCCGCGGGCTTCTCTCCTCCCAACTAAGGATGGCGCCGGGGATGGCGCCGGGGATGGCGCCGGGAGAGGAACAAGGGACCAAGACACAGACATCAGAAACTAAGGCTGCTTTGGCCTTGCTCGGTTGGAGAAAAACTTGCACCATGATTTCCCTTTTTGTTTTCATCGAAAATCAAACAGAGGCCTACCTAGTTGAAGAAATCAGTTTCAACCTGGCCTGTCTGTCTTCACAATTCTTTTACCCCCCACCTCGCGCAGCATTTACTCATGGAAGCATATTGTCTTTTAGAGTATCGGGGCGGGGGTGGGGGGAACCCAGGGACTCAGTAGTCTAGGAGGGAAAAAAAAGTGTTTCCTTTACCAGAGACCTCGTTCACTGGCTCCCTTCCCACCTTCCCTAGGGATTCTGCACATATTCTGGCCAGAGTATCAAGCCTATGTTGGGGAAGAGACTGCTATTTGTTCACAGCTCCAAGCTATGTGTCTATCAGACTACCAATACATATAAGAAGAAAGGGGTTTTGATAATTATTTTATTCATTAAAATTAGAAGACAAAGTCCACTTGCAGAAAGTCCATTTAGAATGATGCACATACTCGAATACGGACAAATTGCAGATGTGAAAATCTTAGCTTTGTGTTTTCATTACCAGAGGCACTTCTTTCTCATAGCTTTATTATGGCTGTTAATGACTTCACTGTGTATGTACACATCCCTGGGGAGATAGTCTTACAGTATTTTCATAATAATAAGACATGACATTTGCTAAGAATTTAGAAAATAATCATGTGTTGCTGATCAAATGTCATGCACTGTCAGAAACAACTCATGGTGGAAACCACAGATAAACATTTATATGATATTTCAACATACACCCACAAATTGAGTTTCAATGTATTGGGTATTGACCTCATCAATGCAAACACAGACATTTATATCAATCTTCCTATGTGTTTATGTTTTAAAGAGATAGCTTTTATGTTTCGTATTTTTACCTGTTTCCAGGACAGTTGGTCATTAGAATGAAAGTTTTACATAGGCTAAATTTTTCGTAAAATGAAACACTGGCCAAAAGCTTTTGTTGTTATTGCTGCTGCTTGCGACAAGTGTCACGGTGTAGCACAGGCTGGCTTGGAACTCATTATGTGCCTCAGGCTGGTCTCAAACGGGCGACATTCAGCCTGCCTCAGCTTCCTGAGTGCTGGAGTTATGCACGGGTGCCACTACAGCTAGAATCACAGCATTTTTTTAATGAAAACGTTTATCTTAGTTTTACTTTTATGAGCATATGAACCTGTGTCTGTGTCYGCATATGGACACATACATTTAGGTGTAGGATGAGGCCAGAGGCACTGGATCCTTTGCAGCTGGAGTTATAGGCTGTTGTTAGCTGTAATAAGTAGGTGCTAAGAACTGATCTTCGGTCCTTTGCAAGAGCAGGGTGCACTGATAATCACTTCGCCATCTCTCCAGCCTTCTTGATTGGCAGACTGACTAAAAGAATTAGGGTCTCTTGGAGCAAATATAAAATTTATTTTTAAAAACACTCATTTAAATTGAGGCCAGAAAGATGTCTCAGGAGTTAAGAGCTCTTGTTGCTTTTATAGAAGAGTTCACAAATCTCTGTAACACAAGCAAAATGTCATGTACATAAAATAAACAAAATTTAAGAAATATGTGTAAAATATAATTATTTAAATTGAGAATGGTGCCACATACCCTCAGGTCAGCCCTGGGGAAACAGAAGTGAGTGGTGACATTGAGGCCAGCAGGGTCTGACTAGGTCTGACCCCCATAGACTCTTGTTTGAATGCTTGGCCCACAGGGAGTGGCACTATTAGGAGGTGTGACCTCATTGGAGTAGGCGTGGCCTTGTTGGAAGAAATGTGTCACTGTGGAAGTGCACTTTGAGGTCTTTTGTAAACGCAGGGTATGCCCAGGGTGAGCGCAGTCTCCTTCTGCTGCCAAAGGTCAAGGTGTAAAACTAGGGGCACCTCCAGCACCAGGCCTGCCTGGATGCTGCCATGCTTCCTGCCATGCTGATAATGGACTAAACCTCCAAAACTGTAAGCCAGCCCCAGTTAAATGTTGGCCTTTATAAGAGTTGCCTTGGTCATGGTGTCTCTTTACAGCAATAAAACCCTAAGACAAGGAGCTACATAGTAACACCCTGTCTCAATGAAACAAGACCTCAAGTACCAATTAGAAATTCAGTTGTTGGACTGGAGAGATGGCTCAGCGGTTAAGAGCACTGGCTGCTCTTCCTGAGGTCCTGAGTTCAATTCCCAGCAACCACATGGTGGCTCACAACCATCTGTAATGGAATCTAATGCCCTCTTCTGGTGTGTCCGAAGACAGCTACAGTGTACTCATATAAACAAAATAAATAAATCTTTTTTTTAAAAGAAAGAAATTTAATTCTTTGAATGCCACTCACAAATATGATTTGAAGACTTGGGTTTTCTCATGCTAACATGGACAGTATGTATTATACTAAATCAAATACCGAATTGAAACTATACATATATGTGCCTCACAAGATATGTAGGATCTTTTCTCTCCTTTTCAAAGTTATTTGTTTATGAGTTTAAAAATTATTTAACTAAGGACTCAACTATGTAGATGAGGCTGGCGTAGAAATTCATTAGGTATGCAGCCAAGGCTGGCCTGAAGCTTTAGATTGTCTCGCTTTAGCAAGAGTCCAGCACTTCCTTCGTGCTGGGGAATTGCAGGTATATGAACTTCAAACTTTTATTCTGTGCTTTCCATGTATTTCTTTTTAGTATCAAAACAACTTCAGACAATGTTTTGTTGGTCTTCCTGCACATGCCTTCACCCAAACCCTGTTCTTCCTTCCTGCTGGTCCCCTTTCTCCCCTACTAGATCCTCTCTCCATTCCTGTCACTTTCCTTCTCTCCTTTCCTCTATTTCCCCTCGCTATTTGCCCCCACACCTTAAGACCTCTTTTTTTTTTAATCCCTCATGATCCCCTATAAAGTTTTGTGAAGTAAATCTTTTGACAAACACACAATGTACACGAATATATAAGAATTAAAATCCAGGATCCAGGACTGGAGAGATGGCTCAGTGGTTAAGAGCACTGACTAATCCTCCAGAGGTCCTGAGTTCTATCCCCAGCAACCACGTGGTGACTCACAGCCATCTGTCATGGGATCTGAAGACAGCTGCAGTATAAAATAAATTTAAAAAAATCCTCAAAATCAAAAAAACAAAATCCCAAGATCCACTCCTGAGAGAAATAATGCAGCCTATATGTAACCTATATTTTAAATAGGGAGTATGAATGCGATTAAACTATACTGTATGCACCAAAACATCACATTGAGGCCCACATTTTATACAGTTAATTGTGCTGGTAAAACTAAAGAATAAAATAAAAAGTTGCATGTTCAAAAACGATTTTTGACCCAGGGCCTCACTATTAAATCCAAACTGGACTCAAACATAAGGTTCAATCTCCGAGTGGAGGAAGTTTAGGCTTATAGCACCATACTGTTCTCAAAAAGATTTTAGACGATGTTTTAGCCTATAACTTAATCTCTTCATTTCATTATTTGGAATATAACAACAGACTGCATTCCTGTATATGGGAACCTTGTGCCTTGTGTGTGTCTGTGTAACAGTAAACCAGCGAGGCTCACAGTCCATCAGAGCATCAAAGTGCAGTGTCACCTACAATGCTTCCCCAGTGCTTTCCTTTATATATTTTACTTCCAACATATCAAGTCTTACACATTTTTTAGGGTGAGAACAAACTGCCCATGAAGCAGAATTGAAAATATCATCCATACTCTCACATATAAACCAGTCTGATTTTACTTCGTTGTATAGCAAGCTAAACATCAAGGTTTGCATGTTTATGCATATATACACGTGCATGCATATGTATGTGCACACAACCTAACACATGTCGAAGTGAGAAAAGAAATTAAAACTTCATTGTTTAATTATTAAAAAAAGATTTGTTATTGTTAAAACTGCACAGTTTGGGGGTTAAAGTGCTTGCCTGGCATGTGAGACTCCCTAGATTCAGTTTTCAGTCCTGAAAAATGATATGTAGGTTTGAGCATATTTGCATATGTATAGATTATGTCAATGTATAAGTTTGCTTCTCTTAAAATATAATTGAATTAGTGTTCAATATTTTGAATAAAAAGCATTATGTTTCTATTTGTTGACATACACATGTATGTATTTAAGGAAACTGAATTTTGTTCTTTTTAAATAGGAGTTATTAACTCTTTCAGAACTTATTAGTTGTTTTTTGTTTGTTTGTTTGTTTGTTTGTTTGTTTTATTATTCAAGACAGGGTTTCTCTATGCAGTCATAGCTGTGCTGGCCCTCACTCTGTAGACCAGGCTGGCCTCAAACTCAGAGATCTGCCCACCTCTGCCTCCCAAGTGCCGGGATTAAAGGCAGATGCCACCACTTCTGGCTTAATTTTTTGAGAACTTAATACATGGTGTTTTGACCAAATTCATYCCCCACTTCACCCCTAATTTAGCCCCGATCCACTGGCACCCAATCAAATGATTCCAATTTCCGCTGTCCATATACAGCCATCCACAGGACCATGGTTGACTTTCCAGAAGCCACACCATTAATGAAAACTTACCCTCCCTCATCCAGAAACCATCAACTTCCAATAGTTATTTAACTAGGGGTGGGGACTCATAAGCCATGAATTTGTCCTATGTTGAGATGTTGACTTGCTTCATCTGTGAGCTCATTGGTACAGTGGTCCTGTCATGTCCAGAAGACTGTTTCATTCCGGTCGTCCTGAACGTCTGACTCTTAGTCTTTCCGTCTGCTCTTCCATCATGGGCCCCAAGGTTTAGGGAGGGAGTGATAGTGATCTATCCCACTGTCTGAAATCTCTTCATTCTAATCTACAAAGGCTTTCATGATCTAAGAAATTTAAAACAACACCTACTGAAACTTCAAATTTGGGGAAAGCACAAAGCCAAAAATTAATGATGTGGAAAACGGAATTTTTAAAAAGTCATTCTCRTTCCCTATTTATACATATGTAATAATTTTAAAAATAATTCTATTAGCTGGTCATCTGTTAATGATTATCTAGGTGTATTTCATTTCCTTGCTATTTTAAGTAGAGAAACTGTACACTTGAGTGTGGTAGGGTATTTCTGTGGTAGGATTTATTCCTCTGGGTATACACTCTGGGTATAGCTGGTTCATATAGTACTATCTTTAGTTTGTGAAAAAACTCTTGTCTGATTTCTATAGTAGCCCCACCAGTTTACATAATCACCAACAGTGAATAAGGATTCCCCCCCCCACGAATCCTCTTGAGCTTTTACAATACCCATTTCTTAAAGAAATTATAGAGAATGCTATCAGAAACTCGCAGAATGTAAGATACTATTGTATCTTCACACCTCATGTTTTGTATGCTCAAAAATATAGATATTCTGGCCTCTTGCATATGAGGAGCACAATAATTACTTCCGTACATATTTGTTCTGGATTTGTTATGGAATCACACATACAACCATTATGAAAATTCTTGTAGGATACACAAGTCTGAAACAGCCATATGGAAGCACTTTATCTAAAATCAGCCTATCCCACGGGGGCTACTATTGGCAGCTTAATGGGTCCATGTGTTCAAATGCTGTAAACAAGATGTACAGCTGCTCATAGAGAACTGACATTGTTTAACCAAATGAATTTCACCACCTGCAAGTCAATAAACTCTGTTTGCTCACAAGACCCCTGAAGCACCTTCACTCAGACATGAGCACATCATTATTTATTTTCTTCGGTTCCATCCCAGTTCAAATGTTAGTGTTTTCTGCCATTGTTTATTTCTCTAGCAATAGAAAATGGATACGCTCTAACAGCACAAATAGTCATCACCTTGTTTTTATTTTATAACTTTTTTTAAATTCAAGTTCTCTCTTTGTAACCTAGGCTGTCCTTCAACTCAGATCCTGTTGCTCTAGCTCCTTAGACCTAAGATTACATATGCACCACCCTGCCCAGCCTTTGGCTTATTCTTTTAAATGCACTTGTTGACCAATTCCTAAGGCAAATATTCACATAGAAAAATCAAATGACAGGCTGAGTAATTATAAGATAGGAGATGCTCCTTATCGTATTAACTCAACCAATACTTCAGTCTATGGTGTTCTGCCAAGTGTGTGTGTGTGTGTGTGTGTGTGTGTGTGTGTGTGTGTGTTGCCTCTGTTGAGGAAATATGCCATGTTTGCATATGGAGGTTTCTTGTCATTTGAAATTTTCCTTTTCTTTGATCTTTTATTTTTAAATTAGTTTATTTCTTTGTTCACTTTACATCCTAATTGCAGCCCTCCCTGCTCCTCTCTTCCCAGGCCCACAGTCGCAACTCATTCCCCTAATACCCCCGTTCCTTCTCAGAGAAGGGAAAGCCCCACCCCCATAGGTACCAACCTGCCCTGGCACACCAAGTTGAAACAGGACTAAGCACATCCTCTACCACTGAAGCCAGATAAAGGACCCCAGATAGAGGAAAGGAACCCAAAGGCAGACAGCAGAGTTTGAGTTACAGATAGCCCTTACTCCAATTGTTAGAGGACCCACGTGAAAAGCAAGTTACACAATGTGCTACAAATGTGTGGGTGGAGGATAAGTCCAACCCCTACATGCTCTTTGGTTGGTTGTTCAGTCTCTGTGAGCCCCCATGGGTCCAGGTTAGTTGACTCTGTAAGTCTTCTTGTGGTGCCCTTGACCCCTCTGGCTCCCTCAATTGTTACCACCCAATCTTCCAATAGACTCCCTGAGTTCCATCTCATGTTTGGTTGTAGGTCTCTGCATCTGTTCCAGTCAGCTGTTAAATGGAGGATAGTTATACTAGGATCCTTTCTGCAAACATAGCAGAGTATCATTAATAGTGTCAGGGGTTGGTGCTTGTCCATGGGATGGGTCTCAAGTTGGACCAGTCATTGGTTAGCCATGCCTTCACTCTCTACTCTGCTCTTTCTTTGCCCCTGTACATCTTATAGGCAGGACAAAGTTTGGGTTAAAGCTTTTTGGGGGTGGCTTTGTTTTATTTTGTTTTGTTTTGTTTCAATACAGGGTTTCTCTGTGTAGCACTGGCTGTCCTGGAACTCACTCTGTAGACCAGGCTGGCCTCGAACTCAGAAATCTGCCTGTCTCTGCCTCCTGAGTGCTGGGATTAAATGTGTGCACCACCACTGTCTGGGTGGGCTAAAGGTTTTATGGGTGGGTTGGTGGTATCCTTATCACTCCACTGGGAGTCCTTCCTGGCTACAGGACGTGGCCTCTTCTGTATTCATAACTCCCAGTGCTAGGAGTTTCAGCTACAGTCACCCCCATAAATTCCCTGGAGTCACCCCCATCCCAGGTCTTTGGCATGTCCTAGAGATGCCACCCGCAATGCCCCCCCCCACTGGCACCAGTTTCCATTCATTCTCCAGGCCCTCTCTTCCTGGTTCTCCCTACACCTGACCATTCCCCAATTG
>BDUI01002981.1:47748-69695 GCA_002335545.1 Apodemus speciosus | reverse complement strand
GAGAGAGAGAGAGAGACAGAGACAGAGACAGAGACAGAGACAGAGACAGACAGAGACAGAGACAGAGACAGAGACAGAGACAGAGACAGAGACAGGGAATCAGGAACTTGACAGATAGATCTCTTAGACTAGCAAGCAAGCAGAACATAGACTGAGAAATCTCCAGAGAGAAAGCAGAACATAGAGAGAAGCAGACTGGAAAAGCTGGATCAAGCAGAACACAGGTCGTCAGCTTGGATCCATGATTTGACTTGAGTTGTTCTTTTCGCTTTCGCTACTCCCAGACACCCCTTATCTCAGAACTCCTCTCCATGTGGAGGCAATGGATTCAGTTTGACTGTCATTTGCAGTGTATTTCTGGACTCTTAATAAAAAATCAGGTTTGTATAGGTATGTGGATTTATGTCTGGTTCTAAAGTTCAATTCTATTAATAAGTGTGTATGTTTTTGGACACTGTACATTTTAAATACCAGCACTAGGGAAGTAGAGGAAGGCAGATCTCTTTGAGTTCAAAGCCAGCATGTCTACATACTGGGTTCTAAGCCAACTAGAGTGACACAGTGAGATCTTGTCTCAGAATTATTTTTTAAAAGGGAAAATATTTCAAAGAGAGTTCTGTAAAGACACAAATATGAACAAAAAGCACATGACACCATTAGTCATTAGGGAAACAAACCCAAACGTCAGTGAGATGTTACTTCATGGATATTAGGATGCTACTTAATGGATATTAGGGTGACTATATTTTGAAAAAACTTAACAAGCTTTGGTAAAGGTGTGAATAATTGGAAACCTCATGTCCCACGTGGAATATAACATGATGCTGATTTTAGAAATCAACCTGTCAGTTCTTCAAACTAAAGATTCAGTGATCTCATGACCCAGTTGACTGCTAGGTACCTACTCAAGAGAAATGAAAACTTAAGTTCACTAAAATTGTACACGAACATTGATAGCAACATGAATCACAATAATAAAGAAACTACAATGACCATCAGCTGATGAGTATATCAATTCAATACGGTCCACCTATAGGACGTTCATCCATATGAAAAAGCACATAGGTGAAAGAGGCGGCACAGAGAGGCATTTCCTTCACAGTATCCATGTGAGGTGGCTCAAAACCATCTGCAACTCTAGTCCCCAGTGATTCATTGCTGTGCATAGGCAGTGTACTCAAGTACACAGCCCACCCCCTACCACCACACTCACACATACATACAATTATACATAAAATAAAAATAACATCTTTTTCTGAAATGCATTGTTTTTAGTACTGGTCATTGGAATCTAGGGTCTTGTATATGCTGGCCATATATCATATATCATCCAGCTCTATACTCATTTTCTTTTCATTTCTCTTTCTTCTTTCTTATCTTCCTCTTCTTCTTCCTCCTCCTCTTCCTCCTCTTCCTCCTTCTTCTTTGTTTGAGACAGGATCCTACTAGATTGCCAGGCTGTCCTTGAATTTATTTTCTAGCTCAGGCTAGTCTTAAAAGTATTATCCTCCTGCCTTGGTTTCCACAGTAGCTGGGACTAGGCTGACACCTCTAAACCCTGCTTTCAAACACATTTCTAAATTTAAAGTCTTTGTCTTATGGATAAGGTATATTTGTTATTGCTTTTGTATCTGTTCAGAAAACCTTTGTATTTTATTTGTAGTGTTTGACTCATTAATAGCTAATGAGTTTGTTGTTAAATTTTATTTTTCATCATTTGCACTCTTATCTGTATCTCATATTTTATTTCTCTAGTTCACTTATTTTTTATTTTTTGAGTCTTTTGGCTCTTAGAATTCTATTACATTTTCTCATCAGCCTTTCTGATATTTCCTTAGTAATTATCTTGGAGATTATATGTCCTTACCATTTTACAGTCTACTTAGTTTTGCTATTTACCATGTTATGTACAAAATAATTTCTTATGCTGGGTGTGGTGTCTCACACCTGTAATCCCAATGCTCAAGAAGTGAAAGCCAAAGGCTTGACATTAGTTCAAGGCCAGCCAGATCTTCAGAGGGAGGTCCAGGCCAGTATAGGCTATACTGTGAGACCATGTTTTTTTTTTTTTTTTTTTTTTCGAGACAGGGTTTCTCTGTGTAGTCCTGGCTGTCCTGGAACTCACTCTGTAGACCAGGCTGGCCTTGAACTCAGAAATCTGCCTGCCTCTGCCTCCCAAGTGCTGGGATTACAGGCGTGTGCCACCACGCCCGGCTTTTTTTTTTTTTTTTGAGACCATGTTTCAAAAGAAAAAGTAACACCTTATATTCTCTAATGTTCTTTATGTTATGGTATGCTATAGTTAATTCATATGCATATGTATCAGACATTCCCAGAATATTATCATTTGCTTTTAAGCATCTATATCTATCTATCTATCTATCTATCTATCTATCTATCTATCTATCTATCTATCTATCTATCTTGCATTTTATGTATCCATTTTTATGTGTATATGTGTTTGTGCATGTGTGCCACAATATACATATGGAGGTAGAAGACAACGTTTAGGAGACATTTCTCCCTTTCTGCCATCCAAACAGTCAAATTGGGGTAATTATGCTTGGCAATGAACATCTGTAGGCACTGGGCCATCTTGCCACTCCCTATATGTGTTTTAAAGGAAAAGAATCAGAAATAGAGAATTTGGCATTAAGAGGACTTTCAAACTTTCTGATGTTCTTTATTTGCACCAAACAATGTTTTTATTTCTCGTGTCATTTTTCTTCAACCTGAAGAATTTCATTGTGTTTATATGTGTATTCCCAGTCGTTCCCAGGATTCTTACTTTTCTTTTCTTTTTTTTCCCCAAAAACATTTATTTCACTTTCATTGGTAAAAGATGTTTTCARTGGATTATCGACTCCAAATTAACTCTTTTCTTCTGTTACCACTTTGTAGAGGAAGTTGCTGTCTTCTAGCCTCCATAGTCACTGAGAGAGCCACAGCTTTTTGAATAAAACATGTAATACATCATATGCTAGCATCTCAAGTGTATGCAAGGAAATGACTATCTTTTCAATAAGTAGTCTCGGGATTGAAGTCTATCCATATATACAAATGTAGCTTTGCCCCCCCCCACCTCTCTCTCTCTCTCTCCACACACACACACACACACACACACACACACACAAGTCACTTCCATGGTCCCCTTAAAAGAAGTCGTGGTAGATGAATTCATCACATACCTGCACTAATGTGAGAGGAAACCCCAGAGACAGAGGAGGACTTTGATGGATTTGAGAGAACATGAACATGCGTGACAGGCAACGGCACACCATGACACAATGACCTAAGTTTAGTCAGTGACCTGCATTTCTAAGAGTTGATTTACATTTTAATTAAGATTATCAACATTGTTTTGGTTTCAGTTTTTGATTCAGTGTCTCACTATGGAACCCAGACTAGTCTGGAACTTGCATTTCCTTGCCTGTGCCTGCCAAAAGTGTGTGTCGCTGTTGCTGTTTCATTGGGAAAGAAAGGGTTTATTTGTCAAATTCTCCCAAGTCACAGTTCATCACTGCCCATCACTAGGGGAAGTCAGGGGAGGAGCAAAGGCAAGAGTCTGGAGGAAGGAACCATGGAAGGAACAGTGCTGATTGCTCATAGGCTCACGCTTAGCTAATATTTTTATGTAAGGCGGGACCATCTGCCTAGGAGTAGTATTGCCCACAGTGGACTCAGCCTTCCTCTATGAATGAATAATTAAGGCAATCATGCACAGATGTGTCCAAAGGCCAAACTCCTAATCTGGTGTAGGCAATTTCTCAATGGAGGCTTTCCTGTCAGCTGACAGTGTGTCAAGTTAACAAACCAGGACAGCCACTATGTCTAGGAGATTTCGCTTTTAGAGGGAGCGTTTATAAAATGAAGATTATACAACGTAGAGAGCTTGGTGTTCTCTACAACTAGGGGCTGGGGTGGGTCTTCTACCTCAGGAAAAAAACATTTTCTAGAAGCCTCACTGTGGTCTAATGTGTACATGTTCTTCCCACAGTTGTTTTCACTGAGATAAGCATAGGATGGAACATACTAACATTTCATGTTACTCCGGAAATATAGTAAATGATACCCAAACACTAACTCCAACCTCATCATGACTTGGTCTTATGGAAAAGCTTTGGGAATCACTGCTGTATGATATAGGCTCCTGAATGCGATTTTGGAAATCAAAACAGGTAAAATGTAAAGAAATCTGAATAAAGGATGGGATTTAGTAATCACAAATGCATCAATAGATAGGCTAATCAATTGTGATAAATCTCCTTCATTACAGTAGGAACAATAGAGTCAACCAGGTACAGAGCATTTGGGAATAGTCTGCACTATTTTGGCAACTTCTCTGTAAATATAAATCTCTAAAATGAAAAGCTTTCTTAAAAACAAGTGGCCTTACAATGGCGAGGGGATCTAAGCACAGCATAAATGTCACGCTAAGATTATGGATTGTTTCAACATGAGGTTTAAGGGTGTCTGGTTTATTACTTACTCAGGAATATGTGTCCTCAATAAATTTCAATTATAAACTTCATTATCGAAAGCAACCTGAGAGGAAATGGTTTATTTCAGCTTACAGTTGTAATCCACTGTGAAGGGAACTCAAGGTAGGAACCTAGAAGCAGGAACTGAAGCAGAGACCACGGAGGACTGTTTCTTATTAGTGTTCACTCCACGGCTTACTCAGCCTTCTTTCTCATACCCTCCCTCTGCCTACTGCTGTATCTTTATAGGACATGTGGGTGTGAGGGAGGAGAGTTGTCATTAGACTCTCTCTCTCACCTCAGAGTCCAGGCTCTCCTTGCTGCACCTCCTTCCCAGCTGTGTGTGGTTCCGTACTCTCTGGAAACACTAGAGAATAAAGTGTGGAGCTTTGATTCTTAGGGGTAGGCACCTCCATCTAGGCAGCTATAGGGAAGGCGCCCCTTATCCATGCTGCAGTGAGACTTTTCAACGGCGTCTCTGCTTTGAGGCCACCAATGCTCCTTTAAGTAATCCCTCATTCCTTCCGTGCAAGTTCTAAACTCACTGGCTCACTAAGTTGGGCTTTGGTGGAATAATAACCTTGGTCTGTTGGAGCCCTGTCTGATGTTCATTCCTGTCTCTCCAGGAAACATTCGTGAAACACTTACCACTCAGGGTCTAAGTTAATGTTTTCAGACTACATCCAGTTCTTTTTACCACATTTCTAACTGCATATCTTGGATCCCAATTAGAAAGTTCATCTGAGCAACTGGCTCAGTCAGCAGGGTGCTGCTTTGCAAGCATTAAGACCTGAGTTCAAGCCCCAGAACCCACATTTAGAAAAAAAAAAAGGCCATTTGTGAACCCTGATCTCAGAATCCCAGCACAAAGGAGATGGAACCATGGGTTCACTGGCCAGACAGCTTACCCTATTTTTGGGTCTCAGGCCAGTGAGAGACTCTCCTCAGGAAAAAAAGTGGACAGCACCTGAGAAAAATACACCCAAAATTGTCCTTGGACCTCTACCACGTGTGCATCCCTGGATACCCCTTGAAATCATATGAGGAGATCACACACACACACACACACACACACACACACACACACACACACACACTGTTCTGGTCCTTGTGTCCAAAAGTTAGTTTTATTAGCCTGAGAGGTGGTCCAGGTATCAGTGTTAAGAAATCAGGTGAGACCCATGAACCATTTCCTGCTTCCTGACTCCTCCTTCCAGTTCCAGTTTTGTTATGCAGAGAAGAGGGTCTCTTTCTCTGATCCTGACCTTATCTTCCTTCCTTCCTTCCTTCCTTTCTTTTTTTTTCTTTTGCTCTTGAATGGGAAAAATTCAGAAAGAACACAGTAATAGATCAACTAGTCAAGGGTATTATCATAGCAAGAGAGGAAGCAAAGAAGAAATCTGGCCAGGCCAAGAAAGAAGCAGCTGCCTAGATTCTGGCAGGTATGGGGCCTAAATCTCTCTTCTCTTGTCATTCCTTCTTTGAGCTTCCCCCAAGGATGGGCATGTCTAAGAAAGRAGTGTACTTTTCTCAGAAGCCCAACTTACCCAGAATTCAGTCTGCTATAAGTAGATGTATAAGATGAAAGAATATGTATAGGGGTTTAAGAAAAAGCTGAAATATGCCAGGCATGGGGGTGCAATGACTTTGATAGCAGCACTCTGGAGGCTCTGAGTTTGAGATCAGCCTTGGATATAAAAAGAATTCCAGGACAGCTAGAGAAACCTGGTTTAAAAAAAGGAAAGGAAAGGAAAGGAAAGGAAAGGAAAGGAAAGGAAAGGAAAGGAAAGGAAAGGAAAGACAGAACAAAGCTGAAGTTAAAAGCTTACTAGGGAAAGGGTAAGAACAGTCTGGGCATGCTACCCTACAGAGGAAGTCTTGACTTGAGGTTGTTTTAATCTGATTAATATGGACAACCTCAAGTCACATCCTGTTCTGAAGATCCCAAGCTGGCCCATCTAGAATCTACCACTATTATCTTTATATCTTAACCACCATTATTTTTATGTCATGAAAGGACCTTAAGCTGCCTACCAATTATTTTATGGCCTATCTTCGGGCTCTGTCCGTCTCTCCCAGAGCTCACTTTATGCTTAACAGTTTCCTTGGCAATTACCATCACATTCCAAATACTAGGTCTTATTGAGACTTCTTTCCAAACTTGAGCACAATGGAGGTGTGGTGATGTCTAGTTCATATTTCATCTCAATATCTGTTTCAGATCATGGTTATCCCTCAACTCCTCTGGGGAAAGTGAACCAACACTTGGAGAAGAAAGCAGACAGCAACAGCCTACAGAGGCTTTCCAGCATCATGCCGACTCCAAAGAGAAGACGATACAAAGGAACATCAGCCACGGTGACTCTAGCCATCAGCAAGGTTGTTTTTTTTTTGTTTGTTTGTTTTTTGTTTTTTTTTTTGTTTTTGTTTTTTGTTTTTCCTGCTCACATTCTGTGATGGATTGTATATGCTTGGCCCAGGGAGTGGCACTATTAGAAGGTGTGGCCCATTGGACTAGGTATGTCACTGTGGGTGTGGGCTTTAAGATCCTCTCATTATAGCTGCCTGGAAGTCAGTCTTCTGCTAGCAGCCTTCAGATGATGTAGATGTAGATGTAGATGTAGATGTAGATGTAGATGTAGATGTAGATGGAGATGGAGATGGAGATGGAGATGGAGATGGAGATGGAGATGGAGATGGAGATGGAGATGGAGAACTCTCAGCTCCTCCTGGACCATGCCTGTCTGGATGCTGCCATTTTCCCGCCTTGATGATAATGGACTGAACCTCTGAACCTGTAAGCCAGCCCCAATTACATGCTGTCCTTATAAGAATTGCTTTGGTCATGGTGTCTGTTCACAGCAGTCCCTAGCGTTTGTCGTTTGTGCCCTTAGCATTTTCAGGCCTGACACTTAGTGAAGCCCTTAAAGCAGGAAGGGTCAACACAGCCTACCTGGGTGGCTGGAACAGAACGAGTTGGTCTGGCTATGGCACACTCTGTAGACAGGTATATATGGGGCTGGTGGGGAAGGACACTGAACGGAGCGACTGCAGTGGGGGACTGGGTATTCAGTGTGGGGAGAAGACAGAGTCCCCAGACCTTATACCTGAAAGGTGAGAGTGAGGCTCTGTTTGGGTCTGAGAAGGAGCCTAGGGGCTGCTGAACATGAGAAAGGTGAGCATGGTGTGCAGCAAGTCCCTTCTGGCCACGGAAAGGAGATGGTCCCATAGTAGGGTCTGTCAGATCCTCTGACTCCCAGGGGTGTCCATCCATTGCCAGAGAGTTGTCCATAGTAGGAGAGAGTAGGGCTAAGGTCCTGTGTGTGGTTTCTATCTCCACATGGCCATGACTGGTGAAGCTACCGCTGGATGATGGTCTACTTGGGACCAAAAAATTCATGATTCTCCAGCTCTGGCTTTCAGGAGCTTTGTGACATCACATTGTACGCATCACAGCACCCACTGTGGATAACCTGACAATAGTTGCCAAGAAACACATCAAAGCATCTCCTCACTGTGACTCAGGGCCTTGTTCTCACAGATCTGGCCCTCTTCTCTTTCTGGCCACAGATAAACTTGCAGATAAGAAGGGTCCTCATTGTCCCCACTGCTGGGCCACATGTACAGTCCTTGTTGGGTGTCATACACACCTTCGACCACTAGATGCCGACAGACATCCTGGCAGGACGCCTCTCTGTTCTTTCCAAGCTGGACCAAACTTTCCGTACACAGGTACTTTGTCCCGGTCCATAGCATGAAGTTAGGGCTGCAGACAAGCTAGTGCCCCCATACTTTCCCCTCACCTCTGTTTCATACACTCCCTTCAGTTAATAAGGTCCGGAAACCAGTATCTGGCTGGGGTCCAGACCCCACCTGGGGTCTCCTGCCTTGACTTTCTGATCCCCTTCCAATCAGAGTGGAGTGAATAGTTGTTATCCCCTAGGAAAAGAGCTGTGGATGTGACATGGATGTTCCTCAGCTCCCTGTATCTGCCTCCTCCTCCAGATGGTAACAGACTTGGGGTTCAGGTTGGCTCTTGACCTCACAGTGACCAGGATTACTGGAGGTATATCTGAAGTCATGGAGCATCTTAGTCACTGTGTAACTTGGGAGCTAGCTACTCAGCCTCTCTGGGCCTTGGTATCTTGCCTCATACAGTGTGGATGGCAACAACGAGTCATGGAGTCACTGTAATAGTGAAGTAAATAAGTAAATGTACAGACTATTTATGTGAAGAATGTGTGTGTGCGTGGGCCTGTGTTTCTACGTAACAAATGCTAAATATCCCAGGCTGGGTTAGACTTACAAATGGCTGTTAGTAGGCATTACATCTGCAAGAGCATCACACACTTGTAATGGCTGACAACACAACAGCACCACAGATTGATATTATTTTAATTTCACGCGTATGGGTATTTTAGCTGCATGTATGTCTGAGCACATGTCCATGGAGGTCATAAGAGGATGTTGGATCCCTTTAGAACTGGAATAACAGGCAGTTGTGAGCTGCCCTCTTGTTTCTGGAAACTGAACTGAGGTACTATGCTCTGTAAGAGCCATCTCTCCAGCCGGCCTCAACATGTTTATTTTACTTTTAATATTTTTATTTTTATTTTTAATATTTTTCTACATTTTRATCATATTCTTTCTCCTCCCCCAACTACTCTCAGATCCTCCCTCAACTCAACTCCATGTTCTTTCTCGTTTCAAACAAATAGTACATTTATAAGTAAAAAAAAAATCAAAGTCATGGAGTCCTATTTAAGTTGTCCAAGTACTGAGCATGGGGCCTGTTCTGGGATGTATTTAATATGCCCAGTGTCACTCCATTGAGAAACTGGTTTTCCCTCTCCAAGCAACGCACCAATCACAAATAGCCTCTTGGCTAGGGGTGGGACTTTGTGTCCATCTCTCCTCCTTCATGCTGGGATTTTATCTGGCTTGGGCTCATGCAGACCCCCTGCCTGCTGTCTTGGTCTCTGTGAGTTTATATGTGCATCAGCCTTTTTGTGTCTGGAAAGTCATCCACCACCTCCGGAGACCCGGGTTTCACAGGTCATCACCACGAGGGAGTGAGCTTTTCAGTGATGCAGCTGCTTTGGAATCATCCCTGTTTGTGTAAATAACTTTCCCCCACACTTCGGTCCATTGCGCCTCCTCTGGAAAAGTGTCACACAATACCACCATGATGGAAAGGCACAGTGGTGTTAATGGTGGCCATGGCATGTGATAGAGACTCTTCAAGTGGCAATGGACAGGATGCAAAGCATACAGATCCGAATTAGAGGTTAAGTATGACCTTCAGAGGGCCATGTCCTCAGGATCTGCCTGTCATGCCCCACAGCCTCCCACAGCAGCGCCACCTGCTGGGGACTAGGTGATCAAGCATAAGAGTCAGTGGGAGACACTGCTAACTCTACCAGCAACCCAAGTACAGCAAGGGGAGCTGAGAGCAGCACCGATTCCCAGCAGCCTGCAGTTACCAAACAGGACACCCTAAACCTTCCTGTTTTAGTAGTGGAGAATAATTAACCCAATGGAATCAATTTGGTTCTGAGTCACCTAAAAAAAAAAATCCAAGGAAACAATCTCTTCCCAAGTGCTTAGAGGGCATCACAATAAAGAATGAGAAAAGATCAAAAGTATTTGTAGAAATAAAAAAAAAAAGTCCATATCCAATAAGATAAAAGTCATAAAGTCTGACGTCCAATGAAAAGCTTTCGCACACACAAAGACGCAGTCAAAAGGCAACCCGGATTGAGAAGGACATTAACTGACACTCATGTGAATCTAGCACAGTTGCTTTAGAAAGAAAGCAGAAATGGGTGTTTTAGAAGAACGGGGACATTAAAAGTAGTAAATATCAGTGCATTTTCAAAGGGATCAAGACATGGAAGAAATAAAACCAACCTGAGTAAACGTCTCGGGATAGTGATGAAAATTATAATGTGAAAAATAAAAAAGTTACTATGTAAGCTCGGACCTAACAAAAGAATCATGAACCAGAAGACCCAGCAATAGAAACTATAGAAATAAAACGTACAGGAGACAACAATATAAACAGCAGTGAGCTTCAGAGACATGGGCAATTAGCATTCCTTTTGAGGGGAAATACTTGAATAAAAATATCTGTTAAAATCCAATTGATGAAAATTACTAACCTGCAATTTGAATTCCCATGAAGTCTAAGCAGGAGTATGAAGGAAACCCGACTAAAGCACATGGTAACCACATGTAAAAATAAACCGTAAGTTTTCTTCATCTGAACTATTTTATTATTTAGTATTTCCCCTCCAAAGGGATGCTAATCGCCCATGTTTCACATCTCACTGGTGGTTTAGCTGCATTACCTTTCCATGTTGCTTATTTACTCTTTAGAATAGTTGCTTAAAGAAATGTATATACTATTGAGTGTATATCATATGTAGAAACATGTCTGTATGAAGCTGAGAATGGCTCTTTCAACGTCTGTAAACTTTCATGGGAATTGCATTGAATCTGTAGATTGCTTTTGGTAAGATGGCCTTTTTTTTTTACTGTATTAATCTTACTGATTCACGAATATGGGAGATCTTTCCACCTTCTGGTATCTTCTTCAATTTATTTCTTCGAAGACATGAAGTTTGTGTCCTATAAATCTTTTACTTGCTTGGCCAGTTACCCCAAGATATTTTATATTATTTGAGGCTATTGTGATGGGTGCTGTTTCCCTGATTTCTTTCTCAGTCTGTTTGTCATTTGTATACAGAAGGTCTACTGATTATTGTAAGCTAATCTTGTATCCAGCCACTTTGCTGAAGGTGTTTATCAGCTGTAGGAGCTCTCTGGTAGAATTTTTAGGGACACACACACACACACACACACACACACACAATATCATCTGCACATAACAGTGCTTTGACTTCTGTCTTTCCAATGTGTATCCCCTTGATTTCCTTCAGTTGTCTTATTGCTTCTGCTAAGACTTCAAGTTCTGTATTGGATATGGAGAGGCAGACAGCCTTGTCTTGTTCCTGATTTTAGTGGAATTGCTTTGAGTTTCTCTCCATTTATTTTATGTTGGCTATTGGCTTTCTGTGTATTGCTTTGATTATGTTTAGGTATGTGTCCTGTATCTCTGATCTAAGACTTTTATTTTATTCAATTAATTAATTAATTAATCATCTCATTTCCTGGTTACCTCTCCACAAGCTCCCCATCCCACAACCTCCCTCTCCTCCCTCTCCTTTGTCTCTATGACAGTGCTCCCTCACACACCCACCCTCTCCCACACCACCCCTCCAGTATCCCCCTACGCTGGGGCATCAAACTTCCACAGGACCAATCTGGGAGGGAGAGAGGAGGGGGAGGAAATAAGGGGGCATTATCAGGTACTGGAAGGGAGAAGAGAGAGGTTCACATGGTCAGGGAATTGCTAAGACTTTTAACATGAAGTGGTACTGGATTTTGTCAAAGGCTTTTTTGGCATCTAATAAGATGATCATGTCGATTTTTCTTTCAGCTTATTCATATGGAGGATTTTGTTAACTGGTTTTTGTATGTTAAACTACCCCTGAGCCCCTGCAAACAATGTGAATCCCATTTGATCATGGTGGATGAGCTTTTGGATGTGTTCTTGCGTTTGGCCTGCATGTGTTTTATTGAGATTTTGCATCAATCTTCATAAGGGAAGGTGGTCTGTAATTCTCTTTCTTTGTTGATCTTGAGAGGGCAATTCTAAAACTTTATATGGAAAGCAACAACACCAATGAAAAACCAGGATAGCCGAAAGAAATATGAATAAAAACAAAACCTCATGAAGGTCTTGCTATCCTTGATTTTAAGTTGTACTACAGAGCTATAGTAATAAAAATCTCATAGTATTAACATAAAAACAAATTGCTCAATAGCATTGAAGACTCAGAAAAGAATTGGAAATGGCTGGGAGACACTGGAGATAGGGGAAAGTGTAGTCTGTATGTACAAAAAAAAGAAAAGAAAAGAAAAGAAAAGAAAAGAAAAGAAAAGAAAAATGAAAAAGAGGTGTACAATACCCTTGGCTGCCATAAATTACATGAACTTTGCAGGCAAATGGATGCAACTAGAAAAATCACCCTGAGTGAGGCAACCTGTACTCAGAAATACAAATATGGCCCAATGTAGTCACTTATAAGTGGATATTAGCTGTTTAGTGAGTGATAATCAAGGCACAATCCGCAGATGCAGAGAGGTCAAGAGGAAGGCTCTGGTGGGGGAGGCATTGACCTCCCTGAGAAGGGGAAATAGAATAAATTTTGTAGGTGGACTGGGGATGTGTGGGGATGGGTGCAGGAAGGAAGAAACAGTAGTGAGGAGAAAGACAGCTGGGATAGGGGAGCACAGTGAGGAAATCTAGGGCAGTGGGAACCTCCTGGAGTCTATAAGGGTGACCTAGTGAGGACTAGCAATGGAGGATATGGAGTCTGAATTGGTCATCCTCTTGTAGTGAGGCAAGTGGTGGAACTGGGCTACATTCCCTTGAGTTATTGGACAAAGGGGTCTCATGGAGATTGTCCCTAAACAACACAGGTTGATGCTAGAACAGAAGGTTCATCTCTGAAAATTGACCCGTGGAACCCCATTGCTGAGGACAACATCCACACAGGTCACCRAACACAGAGACTGAGGTGGTGCCTGCATGAATCCCTCACCTCTATGTTCTAGTCTCTTTGGCATGGGAAGGTGCTCTGCAGGCTACGGAAAGAGAAACCTGAATACCAATCCCGTCAGAAGCCCTCCAACCTACCATCTACAGCTATGGCTACCATGGGAGTAGTCAACCATTGTTTGGTTTAGCCTGAGGCCTATGCCACAAGACCGAGCCCATAGCCAACATTGCCTGGATGGCCAGGAACTTGAGACTGAACAGCCCAAAGACAGAGGGTAGAACCAAATAAAACTGGTCTAAATAAACAAAATCAATGGAATGATTCCCAATAATCCTCTTCTGTATTCATAGATCAGAGCCTTGTGGAGACAACATTAGAGAGGCTTCCTCTGGCCACAGATGGGAGCAGGTGCAGAGGCCCACAGCCAGACATTATGAGGAGAGTCTCTAAATCAGAGGTCTCTGTCAGACATTGGAGAACCAACCCCATGGAAGAGGAGGAAAGATTGTAAGAGTCAGAGGAATGGAGGACACCAGGAAAACATGCCAACCCCCACCCCACCCCTGCAATCAACTAAGCAGGGCTCATATGTGCTCACAAAGGCTAAAGGGGTAAGCACAGGGCCTGCATGGGTCTGCACCAGATCCTCTGCATATATGGTATGACTGTTTTGCTTGATAGCTTGTGGGATTCCTAGCAGTGGGAGTAGGCCTATTTCTGACTCTTTTGGATGCTGTTGAGACTCGATTGGGTTACCTTGTCCAGCCCCTGTACGAGGGCTTTCATCTTGTCTGATTGTATCTTGTTTTGTCCAGCTTGGCTACATTCAGAGGCCTGCTATTTTCTGAAGAGGAAAGTAGGAGAAGTGGATCTGGGGAAGGGGGAGGAGGAGCTGAGAAGAAGCAATAATATATCTGCCAATAGCATTATGAAGGCTGGGACAATGCATACAAGTGTATAAGGCTCTTACCTCACACCACATAGTTCACATGTTCACTTTTTTTTTTAAAGCCAGGCTCTCTCTATATAGTACTGGCTGTTATAGAATTATCTGTGAATACCAGGCTGGTCTTGAACTCACAGAGATCCTCATGCCTCTGCCTTCTGAGTGCTGGGATTAAAGGTGTGCACCACCACGACCAGATATGTTCAATTTCAGAAGTATCTTTGGTTATGATCAAGTTATATGTGATTATCCTTAAAGCAACTGCAAATGTAACAAAACAGCATAAAATAGCTAAGAATTAATTAGTCCACAAAAAGTTAAAACACAATCATTAATAGATTCCACAACCCAGCAGAAAACAGCATAAGAAAGTAGAAAAAGAAAAACCAACCAGATGCATAGAAACTAAAAGGAAAGTCAGTGGAATTAGACCTAACCAGAGACATGGTAACATAAAATATGGCTCCTACGGTAGATCTCTTTCTAGTTTTTGGAGCACTCTCCAGAAAGCTTTGTAGAATGAATGACTGTGTTAATTTACACTTCCACCCACAGTGTAAAAGAAACACCGCCATGCCAGCCATTTGGTACTCTTAATGATGGCCTTCTTGACTGGAACAAGATAGAATTGTTCTGAATATTTATGGTTATGATCCCATTGCCCTTCTGGTCTGCCCCTCCACCTATACCTGTGGCAGATCAGAGGGGAAAAGCCGGAGAGGATCATACATGGGAGAGACAGAAGAGAAGCCCAGAGGGCCAAGAGAATGAATGGAAATATGCAACTCTCGGGTGTGGGGGTGAACCTGTAGAAAGTCCCAGAGACCTGGGATGTGAGAGATACCCAGGACTCATTGGGTGACCTTAGCCAAACTGCTCAACAGTGGGGAGATATAGAACCTGAACAGCCCACCTCCAGTAGTTAGTTAGACAGGGCCCCCAGTGGAGGGATGGGGACACTAACCCATCTTCAAAATTTTTGACCCAGAATTGTTCCTGTCTAAAAGAAACGCAGGGACAAAAATGGAGCAGCAACTGAATTGCCGACCAGTGACCAGACACAAGTTGGGATCCGTCTCATAGACAGGCAGCAATCCATGACACTATACTGATGCTATGCTATGACAGGAGCCAAGCATGGCTGTCTTCTGAGAGGCTCTACCAGCAGCTGACTGAGGAAGATGCAGATACAGCCAAGCACTGGACTCCCCAAAGGAAGACTGACAGTGTCAACTAACCTGGACCCCTAGGAGCTCCCAAAGTCTAAGCCACCAACTAAAGAGCATAGGCAGACTGGTCCCCAGCACATATCAAGCAGAAGACTGCCTGCCTTCTTTGACCCCAGTGGGAGACAATGTGCCTAGTCCTGTGGAGAATTGATGCCTCAGAGAAGGGGCATGTCATGGGGGCACCCTCTCTGAGGTGAAGGGGAGGGGTGGATAACTCTGAGGGGGCCCCAGGAAGGTGCCAACATATTGTAAATAAATAAATTATTAATTATGATTTTAAAAAGGATATAAGTGTGTTGCCTGCATATTTGTGTGCTACATGTATTCCTGTGGTAGATGTCTAATCCGCTGGAACTAGAGTTAAAGATGGTTGTGAGCCACCATGTGGTTGCTGGGAATAGAACCCAGGCCAGTGCTCTTAAGCACTGAGCCATCTCTCCAACCCTTACATAGGATTTAAAAGCTTTAAATCTCAGTTTTACTCACGGCTAAGGATGTTGGACACTGTTTTGAGAACTTTCTGTTCAGTTCAAGAGCCCGTTTTTGATTGGGCTATTTGTTCACTTGCTAGTTTTATAAGGTCTCTCCCTTTCCGCCCCCCCCCCCTGTCTCTGTCTCTCTGTGTCTGTATTCTAGACATTAATCCTCAATCAGATGGGAACCTAGCAAAGATTTTCTCTCATTCCTGTGGGCTGCCCCTTCACTCCATTGACAGTTTCCTTCCCTAGATAGGAATATTTTTATGATGAGATGTTTGTCAGCTGTTGGTCTTAATCCTGTGAAAATCCTGTCCAGAAAGCCCCCACGCATGCCTGTAAGTGGAAGCGCAGCCCATACTTTATTCTTTAGCAGTTTGAGAGCACCGGTTCTCAGGTTGATTCACTTAGATTTGAATTTTGTGCAAGGTGAGATAGGGATCCACTTTTCATGCACATTGAAATCTGGGATTTCAAATGTGTGTTCTGGGCACTATTGTATAAAACCAAGCATAACTGTATAAACATTTTAAAGAATAAAATGTATCATTAAAAATTCAAGGCATTAAATACTCTATATAACATATAGGATTGTCAGGTTGGAGCAAATCCAATTTCAAGTATTAAAAGCAAAAACTGCTTAAGAATAAAAGGATAAAATTATGACCCACCATTTAAACACTGATCAAAAGAAACTTTGAGAAGTTTTATTAATCTCAAATTATATTTATCTTGGATTCAAAATTAGTTTGTAGTATTTAAATAACTAATCTGTTAAGAGCATAGACTCTAAAATGTTTTCTCAGTGGATTTTCAAAATTCATTTACTAAAAAGTTTTTTTAAAAGCCCACAAATAGGAAAAATGTATAATTATTGTTAGCACTCTCAGTACCATGCTGTCTCAAGAAKGCTTCAAATTACTAAAGACTTTTAAGAGTTGTGCAGCACAATGCACTTGAAGTAACAGACATTTATAGAACACCCTGTCCAACATAGCAAGGACACTTATTCTTCTCAAGTGCCCAGGCAACAACTAAGATAGCCCATATCTGGGGACTTCAGATAGCTCTCAAGTAGTTTGAGGATCCTTGTAATACAGATAGTATTCTTTGAACACAATGAAATTCCATTAGTGAGACATCTTCAGCATCCAGCAATAGGAAAACAAAACACAGACAGATAAGAAAATATGTACTTTGAGACAAAGAATATTTCTTCACTATAGAACACCAAGAGCCTGGTTGGAAGAGAGACTGGAGTAGCAAGCAGAGGACAGAAAACTGAGCTTCAAACACTAGTAGATAGAGAAGCTCACCTTGAGTGCACATACAGTAGAAAAGTCCCAGATAGTGCAGGTTTTACTCCCAGGAACTGGCTAGAGAAACTAAAATGATAAAAAAGTCAACAGCTACAGCTGATCTGGAAGGTTAGCCAATGTCCAAACATCATATGATTTGACTTACCTGGAAGTAGAAAATTTGGCAAACTCCCAGTGAGCTATCTCTAGTACTCTATCCTCTTCACGGAGAGTAAGAGCAGTCTGAGATAACAATGGAAAGAGGAGGCTTAGCAGATGGCTTAAAATGAATCTGAAATCTTTTCAGCCAGACTCAATTGTCAGCCAGACTAAGTCATAAGACCTGCATAGGACTTGCACAGGACTGTACACATTTGTACAATTCATATATTGTAATGTAGACACACATACACATGCACACGCATGTACAAGCACACACACAGGACATGAAGGTGAGAGGGATAATTATTGGTAAAAAGAGATCCCACAGAAATGGGAGAGGAATAAGAGAAAGTAGTGATGAATAAGATCACAACATATTCTGAGTATGTAATTATAAAATGAATGTTTTATGTAATTATAAAATAAATTATAAAATAAACCAACCAGACCCCGCGCAGAGCTCCCAGACACTAAGCCACCAACCAAGGAGTACACATGGCTCCGGCTACATATGTAGCAGAGGATGGCCTTGTCAGGCATCAATGGGAAGAGAGGTCCTTGGTCCTGTGAAGGCTYGATAGATGCCCCAGTGTTGGGGAATCGAGGGCAGGGAGGTGGGAGAGGGTGGGTGGGTGGAGAAACACCCTCACAGAAGCAGGGGGAGGGGGATGGGATAGGGGGTTTCTGAGAGAGGGGGAAACTGGGAAAGGGGATAACACATGAAATGTAAATAAATTAAAATAAAATTTAAAAAAAGAGAAAAAAGAAAAATTATGAACAAAGCAGAAGTACTACATCATATGAAGTGTAAAAATACTGAAATGTCCTAGAATAGCAAACACTTACTATAAGGAAAAAACTAAAATAAAACCCCTGATTTGGGGGTCCAAAGGTTATGACTTCTTGGTAAAGAAAAAAATAAGAATCATTTTTCTCTTGAAGACTGGATATTCAAGAAGATATCTGGCAAAAGAGAAAAATTCAGGGATTAAAAGAGCAAAGCAAAATAAAGCAGAAAATATATATAAACTGTAATCCGACCACTACCTCAAATAAAATTTCAAATAAGTAGAACTATGCTACTAAATAAACAGAAGAGGGCGCCCTTGATCTACAGATGCTCTAAATGGCGCTCAAGTCAGTTGGATGAGGGAAAGGGAAAGTGAGCTCTTTTGTTGATGAAATTCTTGCCCCTGAACAAAAAGCTATGACCGTTGAGAAACAAAAAGAACACTCCCGTGTATGTCTGCTTTTGTTATGGTAAGAAAGGACCACCAGCCAACTTGCTGGAAACAACACAAAGTGATTTTGTGTTTTCAAGACAGGGACTCACTCTGTAGCCCAAGCCAGTCTCAGAGTTATTATGTAGCACCCAGCATGGACTTCAATTCCCAGCAATACTCTTGCCTCTGCATTTCCAGTTCTGTGGTGACAGACATGAGCTACCATTTCCCAGCAACACAAATGAGAGACCGAAAAGCATCACACAAATATATCCGTGCATGTTGATCTTTAATTATGTACAGAGTACCACAAATGGGTTATGATGGAGTTATAGAGGTGAGCAGTCCGAAATGGGTAAAGTCAAAGAGATGATCACTTTTGGCGGTATTAACTAAAAAAATCTACTCTTTACTTGTTTTCTTATTGTAGCAGTTAAAAGCACCATGATCTCCTCTTCTAACTCTTAAAAGGGTAATCAAATGTAGAAAGGGTAAGTTAACTGTAGGGAACTGTGTTTGGCAGACTAGAATTAGAAGTATTACTATGAATAGGTATTAAGCATGATTACAGATAGACAGACTGAATGATAGACATATAGTTGTGGAAAGAGATTCAGGTGTGCGTGTGTGTGTGTGAGTGTGTGTGTGTGTCTGTGTGTGTGTGTGTGTCTACATTACAATGTATGCATTGCTTTGCAAACATGTATTTCCTAGTCCCATTTGCTGATCCCTCAGAGCAACTGGAATCGTTTTCTCTGCTGTCATGGTGAATACATTTAACACTCAGCTCTTTGCTTGAAAAGGCCATTTTCCACGAAAAAGAATTAATTCTTCAGAGAAACGGCTGGGAAAGTACATGATGAACTTTGAACATCATGTTCTGTGGAAAATATGAACTGGGCAAGGAACAAGGTAAAGAACAGAGGGTGCAGCGTGGAGTATGCACAGTTGTCCAAATCAGGTACAATTCGAGTATTAGTATAATTTATTGTGGTAACGGACCGTAGCACATTCAAAAGCAAGAATCCATTATGCTGAAATAAATTATTATAAAAGAGAAAAGCCTGTCCCTCCCCATGGCTTATGAACAAAGGATGTAGAAGCAATAATGAAGTCAGATGATGACTATTTGATAGGCGACATGGCAACAACCAAATTAAGCAAAAATGAAAACGAACCTTGGATGCTAACACTAAGTATAACTTTCAAAATTAGGCAATTAATTATACACTTTCAGAGTTATCCTCCATAGGATACCCACTCTATATAAAACAGAAAACATTTACTTTATAGTAGAAACAACAAGGAGCCCAGTCATAACAAAAATAATTACAAAACTAATAGCAAAGATTGTCACATTTTTGCCTCTTGATACAATGCCCTGGGAACTAATCATTTCTGTGATATTTCTGAAAAAGAAAGCGATAGCTGAAAATCATGAGGAAATGTCCGACAAACCCAAGCTTTAGAACAGTCTGCAAAATAGCTGCTATGCACTCAGAATGATCAACATCAAAAGAGCCAACTTGATCCCAGTATTCATGAGCCAGCCTGGTCTACATAATGAGCTCAAGATCAGCCAATGCAAACCTATTTTTTTAAACCAACCAGTCAACCAAAGAAAATCATGAATGAAAAAGAAATTAACGATCTGTTCTGCATTGGAGGAGACCAAATGAAATGGGCATGACAAACACAGCCAAGATTCTCGAATTTTCAGTAATGGACAGTGTTGTGATAATTTTACTATTTGAATAAGCTCTATATATGAGATATGCTGTGTTAATACTATTTTCTTGGATTTTATAATTACGTTTTGGTTATGAAAGAGAATTAAGTGACCTTTTCAAAATAGAAACTGAAGTGTTGTGTCTGCAACTTACTGTCAGTGATTCAGAAAGGTATAACAAAAATATACACATGCATCTAAGTCCATATAAAAGAATAGTAACACAGACATACAACAACCCTTCAGTAGTCTTTGGAAAGGGGGAAAGAAAACGTCTTGTACTACACTTTCATTTTTTTCTCTTAAAAATGCTATTATTATTAATTTGGAATTTAATACAATATATTTTAATCATATTCTTTCCCTTTCTCTAACTCTTACCAGATCCTCTCTCACTTCTCTATCCACCCAACTACTTGTTTTTTGTCTCTCTTTAAAAAGAAAGACAGAACCCAAAACAAAAAGAGGTGCATGCATGTTTGTATACACACACACACAACAACAACAACAACAACAACAACAAAACAAAATAACAAAGAAAAACAAATTTAAAAAAAGTAATCTACCAGCAACCATTGCTGGTGGGAGTGCAAAGTGGTACAACCACTCTGGAAATCAATCTCATAGGTCCTCAGAAAATTGGAAACAGATCTACCTGCAGACCCAGCTATATCACTCTTGGGCATATACCCAAAAGACACTCCACCATGTCACAGGGGCACGTGCTCCACTTTGTTCATATTAGCCCTATTTATGATAGTTAGAAGCAGGAAACAACCCAGATATCCCACAACAGAAGAATGGATACAGAAAACGTGGTTCATTTACACAATGGAATACTATTCAGCTATTAAGAATGAGAACATCCTGTGTTTTGCAGGCAAATGGATGGAACTAGGAAATATCACTCTGAGTGAGGTAACTCAGACCCCAAAGGACATGAATGTTATGTAGTCACTAATAAGTGGATATTAGCAAAAAAAAAGTACAGAATACCCAGGATACAATCCACAGAACTCGAAAAGGTCAACTAGCTGAGGGGTCCACGTGAGGATGCCTCAGTCCCATTCGGGAGGGAGAAGAAAGCAATCACAAGGAGGGAGGGAAGGACCTTGATGGGAAAGGGGACGGGCAGGGGAAGAGGGAAACATGATCAGATATTGGGTGGGGGGAACAGGACTGAAGCCTTGAGGGCCAGTAGAAAGAATAGAAACAGACAACTTCAGGAGGTAGGAGGTGGGGGGTCCTTCCAGAATATACCAGAGACCTGGGAGGTGAGAGACTCTCAGATCTCAAAGGGTGGGACCTTAGATGAAATGCCCTACAGTGGGGAGAGGGAACTTGTAAAGCCCACCTTTAGTAGAAAGACAGGGTATCAAGAAGAGGGATGGGGTTGCCACCCCATAGTCAATAACTCTGAACCATAATTTTTCCCATCTGAAAGAACTGCAGGGACAAAAATGGAGAAGAGCCTGAAGAAAAAGAAGGTCCAGCAGCAGGCCCAAATTGGGATCCAGCTCAGAGGGAGGCCCCAAGGTCTGACACTATTACTGAGGCTATGGTGTGTTTACAAATAGGGGTCTATCATGACTGCCCTCTGAAAGACTCAACAAGCAGCTGAAAGAGTCAGATGCAGATACTTACACCCAACCAATAGACAGAAGCTGCTGACCACTCTGGTTGAATTAGGAAAAAGCTGGAAGAAGCTGAGGAGGAGGGTGACCCCATAGGAAGACTAGCAGTCTCAATTAACCTGGACCCCTGAGATCTCTCAAA
>BDUI01002980.1:130348-144346 GCA_002335545.1 Apodemus speciosus | reverse complement strand
GCAAGAGAATATTAACTTTCAAACTTAACCATGTGAATAGATTATTGAGTGGGAACAATGTACAGGAGTACAAGTATTGAGTTACAAGCAGTTTCAGGTTTTTATCAGTTTCTGAATGTTCAGTATATCTACATTGTTTTCATTCATAATAAGTGTTGCCTCAAGTAATTTAGTTTTCATATCCTAATGAGTTTATATTTCATTATACTTGCTTATTAATTAATTATTCTATTTATTGACATCCCAAATATTGCTCCATCCTTATGCTCCCCCTGACAGAGTTCTCTGCCCAATCTGTCTTCTCCTTCCCCTCTAGGAGGGTGTCCCCAATTAACCCCTACCCCAGGGTAACAAGTCTCGACAGGATTAGCTATGTTCTTTTACACTGRAACCAAACAATGCAGCCCTCTGCTCTAYATGTGCCAGGAATCTTGGACCAACCATGTATGCTGTTGTTGGCTCATTGCTTGRGAGCTCTCAGGGYTCCAGGATAGTTGACACTAATGGTCTTCCTATAGAGTTGCCACCTCTTCAGTTCCTTTAATCCTTCCCCTAACTCTACCATAATTATCCCCAACCTCCATGTAATACTTGGATGTGAGGTCTTGGATTTGTCTCAATTAGCTACTAGTAGAGCCTCTCAGATGACAGCTGTGCTCGTTTCCTGTCTGCAAGCACAACATAACATCAGTAATAGTGTCAGTGTTTAGTGCCYACACATTGGATGAATCCTATGGGATTCAAATTGGGCTGATCACTGGTTGKCTATTCCTTYAGTCTGCTACACTCTTTTGTCCCTGYATTTCTTTTAGATAAAAGCAATTTTTGGCCAAAAGTTTTACAAGTTGATTGGTGTCCCCATCCCTCCACTGGRAGTCYTGTCTGGCTACTGGAGGTAGTCCTGGACATATACCCAAAAGATGTTCCACCATATCRCAAGGACATGTTCTCCACTATGTTCATAGCAGCCTTACTCATAATAGCCAGAAACTGGAAGCAACACAGATGTTCCTCAACTGAAGAATGGATACAGAAAATGTGGTACATATACACAATGGAAAAACTACTCAGTTATTACAAACAAGGACATTACAAATTTTGCAGGCAAATGGGTGGAGCTCAAAAATATCATGATGAGTGAGGTAACCTAGACTCAAAATGACATGGATGTTATGTACTTACTGACAAGTAGATATTAGCCAAAAAAATACATAATACCCATGATATACCTCACAGACCTTAAGAATATAAACTAGAAGGAAGGCCCAAGTGAGGGTGTTTAAATTCCACATAGAAGTGGGAACAAAACAATCATGGGAGGCAGAGAGAAGGAAGGATCTGGTTGGGAGAGTGTAGAGTGGGGGATACAGGGGCAGGATCGGATATAGAGGAAGTCAGAAGAGAGTCCCAAAGGGCAAGAAATATGAATGGAAATATGCAGTTGCAGGGCATGAGGGGTGAGGGTAACCTCTCAAAATTCCCAGAGACCTTGGATGGAGGAGGCTCCCAGGACTTCATGTGGGAGACTTTAGCCAAAATGCCCAGTGGGGGTATATGGAACCTGAAGAGACCACTTCCAGTAGTTATTATACTTTCAGTAACCTTATTGAGAGTCATTCTTGTAATGGTTTACAAATTAAGCCCCCAAAGACACACAAATACTCACAATTTGATTTTATGTTCTTATTTGCTGCTTATTTAATTTGCAAAATATTTTTTATATTTTGACAAATTGCATAATTGGGTTGTTTTGTTTTAATACATCTAATCTCTTTTTTATATTCTAGATATAAGAATTTTATAGGAAATACAGTTCACAATTATTTTTCTGTGTCTTATAACCTTTTTAAAATTTAATCTTTTGAGAATAGATTGATATAGTACAAATCACGGTTTTTTGTTTCTTTTTGGGAGTTTTTATTTTTGTGATAACTTTATAAACTCTTTAATCTCAAAGAATGTCTTCTATGAGCTTTCATAGGTCCATGATTCCCTTACAAATTATTATTGTAAATGAAATGCAACAAGTAAAGGTTCAATTTCTAGTCAATGGTTCTTAAACAAAGTAATCATTCTGTGTCATTTGTTATATGGTTGACAGTCAGGTGACTGATAACAGTGATCCTTTCCTTTCCTCGTTAGAGTCTTTTCTGCAAACTAACTTCAGTGTATAATGCTGTGTGTTTCATCACATTCTTCAAAACATGTTTACCATCTCACCAGAAACTCAGAAAAAAAAATTACCCAAGTTACTATGCAATGAAACYGTGAACCAGCACACACCTTTTCTTCTTTAATTTGATTTTCTCAGGCATTCTGTAACAATTGTGTAAAATTAACATGCCATCTAAGAACATTTTCTTATATTTGTAGTTTTCTGGAAATTTAATCATGAATGGGTGGTTAATCTTATTATATGAGTTTTATCTATATAAACTGTTTGATATAACAATTTTAACATGTTGGCATAGAGGATCATATTGGTTGATTTCTCAATATTGAATAAAGTTTTTATCTCTTTAATTCCTTAGTCAATAGACATGGTATTTTAAGCAGATTTCTTAGTTCTGCTGACAAACTTATAAAGAATGTTCCAGCTTTATTTATAAGCAGGATTTGTATACAGGATTTTCTTTGTAAACTTTTCTCTGGTTATCAAATGAGGGAATATTAAATCCATGAATGAATTGAAACCACTATTTCATGTTTTATTTTCAGAAATGCATTACATTGGACTAGTATTAATTATTTTTTAAATATCAGGGCGAATTCTAGAATTCTCCTATGAAACAGTGAAGGCCTACTTGTGTTTATTTATGGTTTCCAAACCCATCAGTTGAATATGCTTAATGCTAATAACAATTCAAATTCTTTCATTCCTTTTGCATATTCTGAACATTTTGCAAAGAACTGTTTTACTTTTGATTTAAGTCTTTTCCTTCTTCATAAGTCTGTCTATTTATTGTAATTATAAATTTCCTTTTCAACATTGGTTTAGCTATGTCAGAGATATTTTCATAAATTGTATGTTGATTTTCATTTACTTCAATATATTTTAATTACTAAAATGTCCTTTTTAATTGGGRTAACATATAAGTACCTTAGTTAATTTTCAAATGTCTGAAGTATTGCTTTTATCTTTATAATTATTATAATTAATTCTTCTTTATTATAACAATTAATTCCTATTTTGTTTCCAGTGTGAGTGAAAATTATTCACTATGGTTTAAATAATTTTAATTATATCATATTTTTTGCATGGCACATAATCTGTCAAGATAGCTTTGCTAAAGTTAAATTGAAAAGAGTGTGTATGATTACTCTTGAAGAGGATTTACTGATCTCATACATCGTATGAAATGTCAMTTGAAGAGAGAAAAGAAAAGAAAGAATTAAGTGTTAGCTTATAATGGTGATTGGTAGAAATTAYRCAGAATTTTCATGTTTCTATCTTCCTTGGGAAAAATTTTAGGTTATATGATCAAAAATTGAACTCAAAAAGCTTACTTTCAGGTCCTTTCACATGCCCTAGKTTTCCAAGCGAAAAAATATCTCTCTCCCTCTCCTTCTCTCCCTATACTGCTCTTCTTCCTTTTCTCCCTCTTCCTCCCTCTTTACCTCACTCCCTTCCTCCATCTTCTCTCTCCTTCCCTACCTTGGCTTTTAAAAAGTTCCACTCTGTACCACACATTTCATTGGTTATTTGGACCTCATTTTTCCTATCTCTATTTTTTGTTACACTTTTTCTGTGGTTAGATATTCATTCTGGTCTCTCTAATACCCAATAGTCTGTTGAAGTTAAAATGTTAACATCTAGACTTTGATCTATAGATCAATAACTAGGGGGAAATGCTACATAAATGGAGGCCTCTTTGTCTTTTGGGCTTTGAGCCTTGACATATAAGAAGTAAATCACTAGATATTATTACTTACACTAGATTATGTTTTGGCTTTTGGTTCTTATTTTGTACAAGAGAGTGAGATTTTATACACACACACACACACACACACATACACACACACATATGGTTTGTATATATGTTTCCTTTTCTTTTGCTATCCTTATGAACACTCGTCATTGCTAATATTTTAGTATGCCATATCCTATTCCTGTGTAAGTTAAGATAGTGTTACTATGCTAACAGATATACTTTGCAACCAACCTACTRTGATTGTTAGTATCCCATTTCTTTGATCAAATAATTATGCAACATTAGTAGGAAACTGCATGGATTTATTTTATCTCGTAAACTGAGACGTTCTGATTCAGGGTTATGTTACACTATTGCTGTTCTGATGCTGAGTGCACCAAACAAAGTGTATAGTGGAGAACATTTATGTCTCTTTTCAATGTAAAAGAACAGAAAGAAAGATAAGGGCTAGAACCAGAAAATAACTCTCAAACTCGTGAAACCTGTAACCTACTTCCTCCAACTACACCCTACCACATAATAAAATTTCAGCTGTCAACACATAACACATCAGTGGATTAATGCATTGATGAAGTTAGTCACTGAAGCAATCATCCCTCAAGAGTATTGCCAGCTAGGGACCAGACTTTCAACCTGTAAACATGTGGAGACATTTTGTTTTCARACAATACTAGTTACATAAAAACAAATTGACATTTATTTTTCTCTCAGTGAAATCCCAATGTCAATTTGGATCTAAGCTGTCCTTCAGAAAATTAGCATGAAGGATTTGTGAGTTTCGACATGTACTTTATAAGGTTTCTCTTTTCTAAAATATATTACGCTATTCTGAGACTCTGCTAGCAATACATTTTACAGGTTTATCCTGGGATAGATATATACACTCCATTGTCTAGGAATTCTAATACCATTCCCAAACACAGTGAGAAATATTTTCTAAAGCCAATCAGCCCCTTCCTTTCACAACTCTGCTATATGTAGTTTGAAATTTCACATTTGTAGAAATCCTTTAAATTCACATTTAATACATGATTGAACTAAAGCTTGGAGAGATAAAACAAAGACTAAGAAACTTAAAGAAGGCAGAAATATAATTTCAGGATTTGTAACTCTAAACACACACATTATTTTACACTAAGACTGAAACTGTATTCATAAGCAGATTATCCAGAGGGAAGTGAATGAAAAAAATTATGTAATCGTATCTAATTAAAAATAACTCCTTTTTATAATATTGATATCAGTTTTATTTCGTTTCATTTAATTTTTACTAATCATCCCACTGTACTTTCCATTGTTGTACTAACTGCAATGACTATACTTCAAAGTAGCAAATAATAATCTCTTACGCAGGATTTGCCACATTCTGCTGCATGGCTAATGAGGAGCCAACGACTACCTGGATCATGACTTCTACACACGGATTCTGTGGACATAGAGCCCGGAAGACTTAACCACAATGATGCTGCTTTCCTTTTAATCACAGCTGATCTTTTCAGCCCAGATCATGAGTAGCAGCAATTGTTTTAGTGAAGCACCAACTATTTCATTTCCGCTGGTTTTTAATTCAAATATATTTCACAAAAATGGGTTTGAGAGACTTTCAAAYTTCTATATGAGACTACAAAACCTCATCTTCCATTGCCTGTGTTCTTGTATTCAGGCATCACAGAATAGCCTATTAATTACTGACCATGCAATAGCTTTTCGTGTTCAGTGTTCCAAATCCTGATACAATATTCCCATAGAACAACTTGGCCTGGACAATCAAAGAAATATCTCACTTGCTGTATCATCTACTGCTCTGTTTTGTTTCCTGTTGTGACAAGCACATGACTAAAAGCCATTTGGGAATAAAAAAGGTTAATTGGCTTACACATATGATTAAACTGCATCACAGAAGGAAATCAGGGCAAGATCTCAAGCAGAAACAAGAATGCAGCTTGCTGGCTTTCTACCAGACTCAATTTTAGGTAATTTGTAGTACTTTCAGTATAGGTCCACCTGCCATATGGTACTGGGTGCTTTGACATCCATTACCAATCAAGAAAATGCCCCAACAGTTGCTCACAGTCCAGTATGAAGGAATGCTTCAGTCGAAGTTCCAGTTTCATAGGAGAAACTACTATATGTCATTGACAAAAATACTAACAAACAAACAAACAAAAACTTACAGTGAATATAAAACCAAATTACGTTTGGATATCTGAGTATAAAAATATATCTTACATACAATTTTTTCAGCATATAAGATCGTATTTTTTCTGTTGTTTAAACAACTGCTATCCCTTATTTTATRTAAGATATGGTTTAATGTTAAAATTAATCAGCACATTTTATTTTCAAGGGTAAAAGAGAGTAGTACTACAATGGAATCAAAACCATTCCAGTTTGTTTGTTTTGCATAATAATATATTTTGAGATCAATATTCTAGTTGTCAATATGATTCCTAATTTGAATAATTAGGAAAAGAATGAAATTAGTAAATCACTCCATGCTGTTACTGTTAATAAAGATGGCTGATTTATTTGTGTCATTTTAGGGAAAGGAAAATACAACTGACCAAACATATTGACAGTTTTAGGTAGTTGTATCTTAATTGTGTGGTTAATAATTTTACATTAGGAGATATGAAATGTTCTTCCATAATATTCAAAGTTTGAGAATGAGCTGATACACCCTATCAGCAATTACTGAAGTAACACAGAAATCTTACTAAGTCAGATGAAAAGAAAAAAAAAACACATATGGGGGAAAATATCTCAGGATTGTAAAGTTCCTGAAATTGCCATCTGTAAGGAAATGTGTTTGTTTGATATTTATATTTTTACATCATATTAAAATCTTTTATTGATCAATCAATTCACCACAGTACTATCACTTCTGATTTTTTTTAAAAAAAAAATTCTTTTGGTATTAGAATCAAGTTTGTAGCAGAACATTTTTTCTTATTAATCATTTTATTCATTTACATTTCAAATTGTATCTCCCTTCTCAGTTACACCTCCACAACTTTAACTCTGAGATACTATAGGAAATAAAGATGTGGCTGCTTGTATTATTCCCTAACCTCCTTTTTAGTGGATATTTTCTTTAATTACATTTCAAATATTATCCCCTTTTCTGGTTTCCCCCCTCCCCTGGAACCTACCATCCCATCCTCTCTCCCCCTGCTTTCTGACCCATCTACCCTCTCCCACCTCCCAGCCCTGGCATTCCCCTACACTGAGGCATCAAGCCTTCACTGGACCAAGGACCCCTCCTCCCACTGATGCCCAACAAGGCCATCCTCTGCTACATATGSGGTGGAACCATGGGTTCCTCCATGTGTACTCTTTGGTTGGTGGTTTAGTTCCTGGGAGCTCTGGGAAGACTGGTTGGTTGATATTGTTGTTTTTTCTCTGGGTTGCAAACCTCTTCTGCTCCTTCAGTCCTTTCTCTAACCCCTCCTTTGGAGATTCTGTGCTCAGTACTAWGGTTGGCTGCTGGCTGCTTGCATTCTTATGTTAATTTGTGTCAGCAGGACTATTTGCAGAACACTGTAGCTTTTGGGAACCTGCTCAATTTGTAAATAAAGGTACWGGCAGGGCAGGACACAGGACAATGGTTGGGCAGGACACACAGAGGCAGAACTTTACAAAGAGGAAGGAAGAAGAAGGAAGGAGAGGAGCTGCCACACCTGAGAGAATGTGAGACAGAGAGCATAGCTGCCTTACAGGAGGCCAGGGAGAGCAGTCCAAGAGGACTACCCAACTGGTTCCAGGGCAGCCACGAGGGACTACAGAATTTAGTAAGTAATCACTGGGGCTTATTGGTGGGAGGTGGATTAGCCAGGTGGGGGYTAGGAAGTGGTCCAGCTATTGCACTGATTAAGGCATATCAACATATAAAGGCTATGTGTRTGTCTTTCATTCAGGAACCCAGAACTTTGTGTCGGGTAGCTATGGGGTTTCTTAATCGATATACTACTACAATAAAGAGATTATACTTTTATACAATAGCATCATTTTGCATTAATTTATGGATTACAAAATTGTCCTTGCAAAAAAATCAAAGGGTTTCTTTTGAAAATTTTATTAAACTTATTTATTGATATTTGTGCACTTACATGCCACACCACCCATCTAGATGTCAGAAGACAACATGAAGGTCTTTTTTCTTTTAGCTTGCTAGTTAAGGAACTTATTTTCCACGAAAATCTGCAGAATATTTGTCTATCAGAGGATGCTACTAAGTCTTACAAAGTTTTCAATGGTAGAGAGAAAAATTGGGTTGATCAAATTATGGTGAATTTAAAGTGTTTGTAAAGACATGGCATAATTTTACAGTCATGTAAAAAGAGAAACATAAACACTGTCCCACATAGAACTTTGTATTTTGACAAATGAGTGTTAGGTCATATTGTCAGTAGTAAATCATATTTTTCTAAAAACATTATACAATTTCTTCATTTAACAGATACTGTACATCTCAAAAAAATCCACTGAATTTAATATTTATGTGAAAATATATATAGCTTTTAATATTACAGAACTCACAAAGATGTATTTTTAAAACCAAGAGATTAAAAGAATCATTTATGTGTAATAACCAGAAAATTGTCTAAGGACTGTTAGGAAAGAAAGAAAAATATCAGAAATAAATTAAAAAAGAGAAGAGAAAAATGAARGGAAGGAATGGACAAATTAAAAACTGAATTGACATAGATATATAACACGGTCTAGAGAAATGGATCAGGCATTATGGCTAGGCTCACAACYAAAAATATAAACATAAAATTTATGTACTTGAAAACAAGAATATTTTCATATGTGATTTATTTTTAATATATTATTTTATGTATTTACATTTCAAATGCTGTCCTCTTTCATGGTCTCCCCTCCTCAAACGCCCCACCCCTCCCACCTCCCCTTTGCCTCTAAGAGAGTGCTCTCCCACCCACTCCTACTTCACCCCTCCATAGCCCCCTTCTCTGGAGCAACAAGTCTCCATAGGACCAATTCCTCTCCCATTGATGCCAGATAAGGAAGTCCTTTGCTACACATGTAGCTGGAGCCATGGACCCACCCACATATACACTTTGGTTGGTGGTTTAGCTCATGGGAGCTCCGAGAGTCCAGCTAGTTGATATTGTTGTTCTTTTCCTAGAGTTGCAATCCCCTTCAGCTCCTTCAGTCCTTCCCCTAACTCTTCTATTGGAGTCCCCAGGCTCAGTCCAATGATTGGCAGTGGCTATCTGCATCTTAGTCAGGTGTCTGAGAAGAGCCATGAAAGACTTCTGTCTGTAAGCACATCTTAGCATCAGCACWAATATCAKGGTTTGGTGTCAGAGGATGGAATGAATCCATGGAGGGGCRGTCTGGATGGCTTTTCCTTCATTCTCTGCTCTTTTTTTTTTTTTTTTTTTTTTTTKCTTGTTTKTTTTTTGTTTTTTGTTTTTTGTCCCTGTTTTATTTCCTTTAGACAGGAACAATCTCTGGGTTAAAAATTTTGAAATGGGCTGGTGTCCCCATCCCTCCACTGGGGGCCATGTCTATCTACTGGAAGTGGTCTCTTCAAGTTCTATCTCCCTGCTATTGTGTATTTCAGTATAGAATCACTATAGTTTTCAAATATTATTGACTGAATAATTTTGAGACTTTTTTCATTGAGAATTCTTGAATCTTATCTCAGCATCATTCATTCTTTCTTGTAATCAAATTTAAAWTTGTTTCACAAATACATAAAAATGTAAATATACACATGACTGGGGTACAGTGTAATGTATATAAGTGTGAAAGCTGAATCAAGTTCCAATTAACATTTTTTTCCTTATCTTTGTTATATTACTTTTCCTGGAAACTTAAAGTGAATGGCTCTGCTAAGCCTAACTTGGAGCCAGGAAGACTCATGGGCAAATGAATGYTCACCCAGTTTGCTCATCAGAATGCTCACCCAGTTTGAACAGTGACTCGAGAGTGCAGCACCCACGGTGCTCCTTGTGCAACTTCCACACATATCAATTATGGAGTCATTGCTCCCTCAGCGATTAATTGCTTACACTGTCTTAGAGTAGTTTTGTAAACCTTACAGTTTTGTAAGATCCTAGACTCTTACGTATCTCCCTTCTTCATTTGAGAAAGGGCATTTACATTAGAAGAAAATAGCTACACAACATTCCATTCTACTCTGGCTATTTTAGTGTTTGTACRTTCTATACAATTACTTACTCCTCAACCTAGGAGGGACTTAGGGATGTTCTTTCACTTCTGGCTGAGCATTGGGCCACTATGCCATATCAATAGTTGCTTATGATAAATAGACTGACTATTATGACACTCTATCGTTACTTTCCTATTGTAATAAAGAAGTTTTTTTTTCTCTTTGACTGAGGTTGACAACATCAGTGAGCTATTTGTGCTGACAGCAATATCTTAAAAGCATTGTGAAAGGTGTATCATATCTGTTTAACAAAAGATGAACTGTTTTCTCCCAGAGAAACCCATCCTTGCTCCAGATACAGGTCTTTGGTCTGTTTGACCAACACCAGACTAGATTGTTCTCCAGTTAAGTGGCCCAAAAATACAACTTAAAAACTGTTAGTCCCACCTATAATGTCTGTGTCACTAGTATACCAGTAGCATACCTTTCCTGGTGTGTGCTGAATAGTTTCACAGTCCATAATTTAGCCCAACTGTCAGCAATAATTCTCAACAAGCAGGTACCTTCTCTTAATCCAAAGTCAGCCAACACATAAGTAGCTTTCAATTCAACTCTAGCCTGATGCTTAATGTAGTTAAATGCTGCAAAGTATTTAGCAACAGGGGGTACCATCTATGGCATGGAAACAACTGACTTGACCATGATTTTATGGTTTTTGAGTACTTAAGGAATATCTAGGAAAACAACTCTTGAAGGAGGAACCCTGCAGTATATTCAACAAACTTATGGCTCATGGGAGTATGTTCTAAACCTAAGAAAGTACTAATTTCATTCAAATGCATTAGTGTTGAATGTTTCTTTGTTTGTTTAACATTCTTCTATAATAGTTACTAACTCTAGAGTTAGTCTAAAATCTTGAAACGTGATTTCCATGATCTTTCATAGCCCACCTTTGTATGTTTTAAGTTGGTTTTCATATGCAACATTTAGTGGGGTACTTTAAACATATTAGCAAATTTAAGTACACAACAAAAAGATCATAATATTTGTGTCAATTGTTTCATCAGAACAGTTGAGCACTGCATATTGGATGAAAAACCAAAGCCTTTTCTGGCTCCCTGTGATCAGTTGCAGTTTTTCTGCATTCTGCATCCTGCTTCCTCACACTGAAGTTCTGCTGTGGTGCTGTTGTGGATCACTCTTCACGTAAACGAATTAGTGAGGCTAACTCTTGGTATTTGTCTTGGCTAGGGATCAAGTGAGAACATGGCCCCAATCTTCTTTGCCATATGTGTTGATCTTAGACTCTCTGATTCTAACAAGCTCCAGGTCAATACTGTGGAAACCACTTCTCTAAGGACCAGACATGGCAACTAAAAGATGTTCAGAGTAGGCAAATAACCTCATCATCTAATAATTTCTTGCATCAGAGGAGAGTATACTGCACACTGTATGAGATAATTATATGCCACTAACACAAGCTTAATCTTCTAACCTGGAGTATTATATGAATTACTTGTTGGAATAGTTACATATCAGTTGCTATGATAAAATACTCAGAGAAGGGCAACTTCAGGAAAGAAAAGGTTGAATTAGGCTTATTGTTTATGATGACAGAACAAAGGCATGGGGCAGGAACAGCTTCTTGAACTTCAGGCAGAAAGTTCAGAATACCCTAAGAATGGCCTTTGAAGTCCCAGTTGCCACCCTGTTAGTATGCTTTCTCCAACAATTCATACATGGGGAATCAAATATGCAAATATATTTACAAATTCTCAGTCAAACCAACACACTCTGTTATTAACTATTTAGTGAATTGTTGCTTAGTTTGTAAATCCTTCAGATAACTTACAAGTACAGAAATTACTAGTATTTATTTTTATTTATACTTATTCTCAATTATATTCTTTTGAAAGATCATATAAAATGATTTTGGAAAATTCTTCCTAATACCTTTTAAGTGGCACTGATTAAGTACTCAGAAAATAATTTATGTTTAATTTTTATTCTTCTACGGCTTTGGAAACCTTATGTCTGGCAAGTAATAATATTTATATTGACTGGAAAGGCCTCTGCCAAAGGTTTGGCTTCATATAGCTTATTTTTCCTTTAGACTAAGTTAAGATTCCAAGCCTAAAACAATTTTCCCATGCAAGAGTTAGCACGGAAGGAATTATTGAAACCACAGGGTGGAAATTAATGATTAGCTTGATGTGCTATTAGCATACCAGCAGGAGAAAAGGCTAAATGAGCTACAATCTGAAGTAAAATATGTCATCATGGAAATTGCAAACGATATGATGGAGAAACAATGGTCGTAATAAGGGAGAAGAAGAAAGAGCTATTAGACAAGGAGGCAAGGAGACAAGCATTTAAATTGAGAGCACAGGGCATTGAGAGAGCATAGCTAGCATATGAGAACCCAGAATGAAAGACAGTATGGTTAGTGAGACAAACAGGAGGAAATTTATCAAGTGAAGCTGACTGCAGCCCCAGGGAGAGGAGGCGAAGTAAGACAGAAAGTACTTTCCTACTTATGTAAAACATGCAGAGGTAAATACATTCTAGATGTGCTTCCTTAGTTAAGTGGCATCCTTTTGCTGCCAGAACAAAGGCTCACAATTCTAAAAATTACTGGGAACAAAATGAGATGAGAATAAACTTGGCACTTATGGAAAATTATTTGGATAATATACACTAAAAAAAAAAAAAAAAGCACTCCAAGTGTTTTGGCATAGACAACTACGAAATTGCATCTTTTTCTTAAGAATTAAATACATGCTGCAAAGGAGAGACAAAGCTCACTAACAAACTATCAGCCAGCTGCGTTTTGTCAAACCTTGTTTATTAGAAGGAAAGGGGTGAGTTTTACTGTTTATGTATCATTATTACCCTCACCAGGGTGTACCTGCCTTGCTGACAGGACATCATTCCACTCTGTGTCTGGCCTGAGGAAATTTGGTTGGGAGAATGGAAAAGACATTACAAGCCTGTAGCTATACAGCAGGCAGGCCTGAGGAAATGAATATTAGATTTATCTTGTTTACATGATTGAAAGTAGTAACATGAAAATAAGAAGTTAGATCAGCCCCTTTTATCAGAAAGAAGCATTTCTTCCCTGCCAAACATATGCATAGATACAGAGACAGAGAATTTCCCATGCCATGAACTGTCATGTTCAGAGTTGAATTCCAAATAACCAAAAACTTCTGCCAATCTTAAACCAACAAAATCAGATTTGTAAATCTCAGCATTTGTTTATCTAAAAAATTAATTAGATATTTTAATTAAAATGTGTTTGGTAGTTGTAAAATAATTTAAAATACTTCATTTGATTTATACCTCTTTATTTAAGCAAAGAAGAATTGACTTATCAAAATAGTTATAATTTTTGCTTTTCACACTGGCTATTAAGTCCAAGACAGCACACAAGTTTATTATTTTTCTTCAGTGTTGCTCCAATGAAGTATTTGGTCAAAATTCACTTAATGGAAGAGAAGTTTCCATAKATCCCAATTCCACATTACTTGCCATTATTGATGTAAAGTCACAGCAGCAGGAGCTTGAAGCACCTGACCATTCTCAGGCACAAATAGTAATGGAGAGTAGTGAGCAGGTAGATGCAAGCTAGCACTCAGCACACTTCCTCCACTCTCTTATAATTCAGGAACTCCTACTCAGTGAATGATGCAGTCCACAGAACATGATCCTTTCTCTCTCAGTTAATGAAACTAAGACAACCCCTCACAGACATGCTCACAGAACAACATAATCTAGACAATCCTTAAGTCAGAAGAACAAAACAGCAACCAACTAATTGGGAAAAGATCTTCACCAACCCCACATCTGACAGAGGGCTAATATCCAATATATACAATGAACTCAAGAAGTTAAACCCCAGAGAACCAAATAACCCTATTAAAA
>BDUI01002980.1:69513-80169 GCA_002335545.1 Apodemus speciosus | reverse complement strand
AGGAGCTGAGAGTTCTACATCTTCATCTGAAGGCTGCTAGTAGAAGACTGACTTCCAGGCAACTAGGTTGAGGGTCTTAAGCCCACACCCACAGTGACACACCTACTCCAACAAGGCCACACCTACTAACAGGGTCCACTCCCTAGGCCAATCATATACGAATCATCACAGACTAGAAACCTTAACCCCGTGCTTGTCATTTACAAATCACTATGTAAGAAGTAAAGTTTGATAACTTCATTTATAAATATCTTTTTTATGTGAAAGCTGAGATAGTGTATAAGATATATTATTTTTTTTGAGCCAGTTGGTTTTGAAATGATATAGATATGTATGAGTTGAGAAGAACAGAACCACATTAATGTATTATTTTAGGCAAAAGTTTCATTAATAGAAAAGCCCATATCATTCATCATACAAGATATACATTTGGAATTAGTACACTTGATTTTAGCTAAAAGGCCGAGAAGCAATACATTTGGAATTAATAAGTCTGAGTCTAAGTCCTGGATCTGGTCCTTGTTCTTCTGTCCAGTCATGTATGCTTTACCTCTCATAAAACCATGAAGATAATAAAAGATATTTTTGTAGTGAGTTTTAGATTTAAGTGATGTAACTGAAAAAATAGATATCAAAACCATAAATTTTGTACTTGAGTACAAAATTAGTTTACAAATATATATTACAATAAATTCCTTCAGTATTTTTTTCTTAAATTTCAACAGGATAATGAATGAATTGAATGTTCATGAGAGTAATAAATAACAGGGCCGTAGGTCATGACTTTAAATTATATTTTCCATTATGTTTGTCTTATAAAAGATAATAAAATTAACATATTTAAAGAGGCTGAACTATAGAACTTTCATTTGTAAATCAATTTTATGACAAGCAAATGAGATTTTATTAATATATCCCCACTAATATAAGGAAAATGTGAGTYGTAGCCCATGCATCTAAGTTTCTAGATATTTACATAAGGAAGAATAGTCCATGATGGATACAGAATATCCCATACGCTATTATGAACAATTGTTATGTTATAATCTTTACTCACTAGTTATCCATGGTAGACTTTACTCTACTTAGCCACTTCTTCATTTCATAATATACAAATACTACATTCTTATATATTTTTCCATGCTTCATGTTTTTGACCCAAATTTTCATGTGGTGGTCATAGTAATATGCAGTATTGATCAAGATCAATCACTCAGTCAATGCTATTACAGACTTGACAAAATAAGTTATGTTCTGCATCTTGTGTGTAATAGGCATTTGATAAGCATTTGATGCAGAATTAGAGAAAAAACTTACAAGGATGCATTTAGAGAGAGATTCATTGGTATATTTAATTACACTTCACTATGCTGAAACTAGATTTTCACTTCAGTATATATCATTTAACTCTGTATGCATAATTTAGAGTTCTAGGAGTCAATAAGACTTAAGTGATTGGAGTAGGTTATACAGGTGTTTTATCAAAAACAAAACAAGTTCCAATAATAAAGGGACCAAATTCACATTAATATAAAACTGGCTGGTTTCTTGTGTCAACTTGGCACAGGCTGGAGATATCACAGAGAACAGAGCTTCAGTTAGGGAAGTGGTTCCATGGGATCAAGCTGTGGGTGGGGCATTTTCTCAGTTAGTGATCAAGGTGGGAGGGCCCATTGTGGGTGGTGCCATCTCTGGGCTGGTAGTCTTGGGTTATATAAGAGAGCAAGCTGAGCAAGCCAGGGGAAGGAAGCCAGTAAGAAACATCCTTCCATGGTGTCTGGATCAGCTCCTGTTTCCTAACCTGCTTGAGTTCCAGTCCTGGCTTCCTTTAGTGATAAACAACAATATGGAAATATGAGCTGAATAAAGCCTTTCATCCCCAACTTGCTTCTTGGTTACAGTGTTTGTGTAGTTTGTCATCTCAGTAATCTGTTTAAAAATATGTTTTTGTGAAACAAATTGATAATTGCATTTATTAGAATCTCCCTAAAAAATTAAGTTTTGAATNCCAGGCTGGCCTCAAACTCAGAAATCCGCCTGCCTCTGCCTCCCAGAGTGCTGGGATTACAGGCGTGCGCCACCACCGCCCGGCTTAAATATTATTCTGATAGTTCTATTCATGTATATTTTGATCAAACCTCCCCCCATCACCCTCTCTTCTCCTCTCTTCCTCCCACTGAATGCTTTCTTCTTCCCAGGAAGTTTCCTTCCTATTTCTCTCTCTCTCTCTCTCTCTCTCTCTCTCTCTCTCTCTCTCTCTCTCTCTCTCTCAAATCACTGAATTTAGTTAGAATTGTTTGCATGAGCATGGTTGGGAGGTTACTTACAAGTGGCTGCACCACTGAAGAATACGAGCCCTCCTCTTCCTGTATCTATTAACTCTCAATAGTTCCTCAAGGAACCATGGGGCCCTAAAGCCCTTCTCCCGCTTGTTCATACATCTGACCTCTCTTTGACGATGCTCCAGAAGTCCTGGAGAGAGTGATATATAGCCCCGAGCAGGCTCCGGTCACTGTCTCAGCTCTTTGATCGCTAAGGAGCTTCTGCATTACTTGCCACACACCACAAACTGAAACACCTTTTGACCAAGGTCTGACTGTAGTGCTAATCTGTGAACGTAGACATAGACATTTAGAAGGCAGATGGGTGACGTGCCCATTAGCAAGCCAAAGAAGTAGACTTGCTTCAGTTCACGACCGCCTCAGCCATAGACCTTGGAAGGAGTCACAGCATGAACCCTTTCCCATAGAAGGGGTCTAAAATTCAGCCAGAAAGCAGTTGATTATCCCYATGATAGTTAAACCGCTATTAGACCAGTTAGCACATTCTGCTGGGGAGACTGGCCCTGTAGCATGCATGGTCTACACGTACGTGAGACCACTGAGGGCTTCCGCTCTTCCCCCCACGTAGTCTACATAGCATGCTGCAGCATGATGAGAGCTAGCCACAGGGATGAGACTTCCAGACCAGTTCAGACTTGATCTCTCTGTGTCCTGACGCCAAAGTGAGTGGTGTCTTGAGAAGTAGACTCTATCCTCTAGCTCTGGCGGGAGGATTCTGGGACCTCCCAAACCAATGACTCACACGAGGCACTCCTTTACCTAGTACTGGGATTTTTGTTTAATAACCTACAACTTCTGGGAACAGCATTTACACATCCCTTCAGTGTATCTAATTAGATTACTAGGTTTCCATGTGGCTTTTCCATATCTACTAAGTTTTGGCTTACCCTTCTCTTCTCCCCATGTCTGAATGCTGACARGCCCAGTCTTATGCAGGCTTGATCACATTCAGCTGCTGTGAGTTAGGGATTATAGCGGCCATATCGTGCCCAGGAGTTATCGTATCATCTCCTGTTTCCCCATTATTCGGCCCTTATTTTCTTTCTTCTCTCTCTTCTGTGATTTTTCCTGAGCCTTTCCTGCTTCTACTTTTGTATCTCTTGCATTCTCTTCCCATCCCGAAGCTCTTGAGTCCTCTCCCCTCCCCTTTCTAGCTTCCAAGCCTTTACAGACACTCTAAGCTAAGCATTAAGCACATACATCTAAAACCTTGAGGCTAGGATCCATTTTATGAGAAAGTGACGTGTCTTCCCCGACTGGGTTTCCTCACTCGGTACAGTACTATCCAGTTCTATCAGTTTCCTCCAAATTTTATACCTTTCCTTTTCTTTAGGGCTGGGTAGAATTCCATTGTGTGTGTGGACCACATTTTCCTCCTCCATTCATCAGTTGATGGGTATCTTGGCTGGTTCTATTTCCCAGCTATTGTGAACAAAATAACAACAAACATGTATGTGCAAGTATCTCTGTAGGAGGAGACAGGGTATTCCTATGTAGTCTAGGCTGTCCCTGAATTTGTTATCCTCCTGCCTCAGCATCTTGAGCGTGAACCATCATGTCTGGCTTGAGTTTCGCAACCTAAAGAAAAAGACCAATTGCTAGTATTATAATTCTCAGAAAAATGTCTCGCCCTGAGAGGGAAGAGCAGCGCGCCATCAGCCTTGCTTAGACTTCCCAGCGCCTAACCGCCACTGCCATCGCCTAAGGGTCACATTGTCCCCACTGCTGCTGCTCAGCAGTCACGGAATTGCCACAGACTGTCAGTAACAGTCGTCCAGCTTTGGGCAAGATTTTAATGTCTCTGCCTCCTTGTTTCATTTCTGTAAGATGAAAATAACCTGTCCACAGTTTATAACATGCCAGTATCTCTCCCTGGAGTGGAAAGCCATGACCACTCTTCCCCAACTCCTTTGCAATGACCTGGTTGTTTTTCTGAATTCTTTCTGCTCTTAGATTCTAGCCTCTGGCTCACGGTATGGGTACTAAAGGATACACGTGCCCACACTGAGTAAGTGACTGTAGCTCTATAGCCCTTTCCACAAGCATCCCATCAGGAGTGCTCCCAGATAGCTCCTATGGTGCTCCAGCCCCCCACCCCCATGATGTTCCTATAACACTGGGCCTGCCCTCCTGGCCCCACTATTCAGAGCAGGACACAGCATGGAACAGCAGAGAAGCCTTAACAAGGTCAGAAGGTCGGCTATCATTAGCTTAGCTGTTCTGAGACCATGTGAGTTTGGTAGGTTACACTAGCTTCCCTTGCTCTCTGAGGTGCCTTCTGTAGTAGAAAAGAATTAAACTAAACAGTGTCAAAGATATTTGCCTGCTATCTTGATTTGGGTTTAAAAAAATTCTCTGAAAATGATGGTCAACTTCTCAGAGCAGACATCATTTCTAGTTGGTCTTATCACTCCTGAGTGGCAGAACAGTGGTCAGCACTAAGTCAGTCATTCAGTGTTGAATGAATGTGGAAATTGGTGATGTAATAYAGCCAGTGAGCCTCTCCATTCATCATAATCTGATATTTGCAAAGAATGGTTACAATGCAGCTATGTAAATGGTCAGACATTTACACATCAGAAGCAGATTCAGAGAAGCCAAAGAGAGACTTGCCTAACATATCTGTGAAGGGAGGGACATTGGCTCTTGGAAAGCTGTCATTGCTTCTTACCGTGGTGTTCACCATCTTCCAGTACCACTGAGTCAAGAGAGCATCAGTATAAGTCAGAGAGAGAGAGAGAGAGAGAGATCTCCTATGGCTATCACAATGCATTAGTGAAGTATAGTTCCAAGCTTAGGCAAAGTTTCTTACTCATGAGGCCAATGTGCTGGTATTAATGGAAACTGAAAATGCATTCCCTTCTGCATGAGAAGAACACCATGATTATCTCCACATACATTATAATCCCAGGTTACAATGGACCTTTGGTCAACAATGGTCTACATACACAAAAGGTATTCTCATAAGATTATTCTAGTGACTCTGTAGGNAATTATTTCTAGTTTAGAATCTTTTGTRAGCTTTTAGTTTTATATGATTTAGAGTCTTAGATGGTGTCTCATATTTTATTTAATAGAATTTGTGTGGTTTATTCTTCTACTGACCTCAAAGTGTAACTATATGATTATATTACAACAAAACATACCACAAATCTTTGTTAATAACTATTTCAGGTCAAGACAGAGTTATCCATAATTGATTTCAAAGCATTGAATATTTAATTGTTCATATTACTACAGATTCATAATACAATTAGAGGCCATAAGTTTAAGTCCCTGAACGTTAAAATATATCTATTCTTTCTATGGCTAGTATGTAAATATGCTAGTCTAATCTTAGTTCATTCAACAAATTTTAATTGATCCTTAAAATCATATCAGATGTTATAGGTACTGAGGTATGATAAACAGAGATGTCTTTCTCTTTCAATTTAGTATTGGAGCTGATAGAGTGTTTAAAAAAAATCCAAATAACTAGTAATGCTAGGAGTGTAACTATCTCAATCAATCATACAGAAACCACTGAATCCATTGGCAGTGTGGCCTCCTTTTCCAGATGATTTTGTCAAAAAAAGGTTTTGTTTGTTTGTTTGGTTAGTTGCTTTGTTTTGGTTTTTTTTCCATCCTTGAAATAGCAGTCTATTTCTTGCAGTATTAAGTAGACACAGGGTTAACTCATCAAGGAAATAGTAATTTCCTTTTTATTTTATACTCACAATAACTGATGTTGAAAGGTAGAAGAAGCAAGAACATTATTCTTATATACTTAAACTAATATAGTTATTTCTTTAGTGTGACCATTAATGTATCACGATAATTATGATGCTTCTTGGAAGGTGGTTAATTACTTTGAAAAAGAAGCACATCAGTCTATAAATATATCTTATCTATATCCTACCTCACTTGTACATAAATTTAATTTAAACTGTAAAGTTTGCTACAGTATTGGTGCACATTCAATCACTTAGAAGCTTTACTCAAATCTGTGGACTCTAGTTTATCTCACTGGTTTTACTAGGGAAGCAAATGATAAAAGTGTAATAAAATTTAATGGCCAACTTAGCACATGTAGGAAGTCTTAATGAGGAACTATCTAACTATCATTGATTGGGCTAATTACATGTCTGTGTGAGGATACCATGATGGCTCATGGAAGAAGTTATAGGCTATGATAGTTCGTATCATTTCATGATCTGGACTTTGAACCATATGAGTGAAGAGTTTGAGTTGGCAACTTGAATTCATTTATTCTTTTTTGACTGTAATGTTAGGAGCCATAATGGGACAAGCTAATAACTAACAGGTTCACCCTTATTATTAAGAAAGGCTGTAAGAAATTCATTTTAGGAAAGATTTCTTCTATTAATATGCTTTTCCTACTAAAATTAAATATATATTTAACAATTACTAAGTAATAGCACACCCTTTTGGAGTTGATCTCTGCAGATCCACAAAGATGTACTATCTTATAGTGATACTATGTAGACATATGATGACTTCTCATGCCTTAATGATGATGCGATAAAAATTCCTAAAATTATATAAGTGATTATTAAGCTCTTTATAGTGGAACGGCTATTAGGTCCTTTTCTGATAGTCAAAACTGCAATGAGAACTCTGCCATTCTTCCAACTGTCACCAGTTAATAGCTTTTAGATAATAACCAGACTTTCTCCTATTCAGAGCACATTCCAAGAGGTTGTAAACCAATTAACCAAAGGTCATAAAAGGGGAACTAAGAATTTATTATATGTGCTAGGACAGAAGATAAAAATATTGACTGGGTTTGTCTGTGAAAAACTTCACTAATAACTTAGTTATGGCTTTTAAACCTTCAGTGATTCCATGGAGCAGAGAAAGGTGATGGATGTTTAGGTAGATAATTACTCCTAATGGATATGTATGTAAACAATCTCTGTTGTAAACTTCTATTTCAATTATGATTTGATTTTTTGTGTGAACTTGTGATGAACTTTCTAACATGTGATAATCTTTTCTGAAACATGTGTAAGTAAGTACTGAGGACAATGGAGAGACTTTTTTTTTTTTTTTTTTTTTTTTTTGCCTTTCTCCACTTAGAGTAGAAATTTTTTCCCTTTCCCCAATTAGAAGAAAATTTCCCTTTCCCCACTTAGGATCTTTCCACATTTCCCCTTAGATAGCTTTTCTAGGAAACTTTTTACAACTTAGTAATAAATGCTATAATTGCTTTTCTAAATGTCCCTTTTTCTTCCCCTGAATTCCAAAAGTTAGAGATGGGCAGTTCCTGCTGAGATAGTTCAAAGGCTATTTACTTAATCCTTTTCTGTTTTCAGGAAGAGGTGCTAAGTACCAGAAACTGCAGTTTCTGGCCTCAAAAGATTATAGATCACAGGTCAGCTATAGTAGTATAGTAACTTAGACTTAGGAAAGTAAATGTTTTATTATGCAGCAAGCATAAATATCTCATAAGACAAAGCCTTACACTCGAATCTAAAACAAAGTTTTACCCTCCACCAATGCTCCTGGTACTCTTCCTCTCCCCTCCCCACCCCACTGCCTCAAAAGGAATTTTCAAGAAAGAAGAACCCCTGCTGGGACTACACCCCCCTCTACACACACACACACACACACACACACACACACACACACACACACACACTGTAGATATTATGCAACAATAGATTTGAGTTCTCATCTTAATTTTTCTTAAATAAATGATTATAAGAATGTTAGAATGGTAGGGTGAATGAACCTTCCTTTTGTAAGTAATCTGGTTAGGAAAAAGTATGTTTGATGATGGATAAGCAAGGTACTACTCTATAAGTATAACATGATGTCATTAGGAGTTATTTTATTGCTGGATTTCCTTTTCCTTGTTTAATACCAGTAGAGTTTGGTTTTATTCTAGGTCTCCAGCATATCTAGTCTCAAGTGATTAGTAAGCCAAAATGTGGGGTACGTGTTCCATCTCATTAAGTGAGCATTAATTCAAATCAGATATTGAATGTTTATTCCTAAAAGCAGCATGATACCACTGTACTAACATATCTTGCACACCTACCTTCTTAATATCTTTCTGGCTAAGATGAATCATTAGTGTAGCTGCCTCGTTTCTTTCAGGTCCATGAAGCGAATCCCCTCATTCAATTTACATTGCAACCTTTTATATTGCATGGTTTATATTGCATAGTTGACAAATCTTATAATGAACAGTTCTTACAGTGATTTATACATTCTTGACCTCATGTTTTCAGAGTTCTTTGCCACAGCCTTAAGAGGTGTCCTGAAGAACTCAGCATCACAGACTCTCCTGAATCAAGCTTCTTCTGATTATCTAGGAGTCATTAACCTTGGCAGGACAACATTCCCTGATGGTATGAGATCATACCAGTCTAAGTCATATAAAGATATTAATGACAAATATGGAGACCAGCCTGTGCATCTGTTACACATATGCAAAGAGGACTAGGTGCAATCTGTGTTTTCACTTTAGTTGGTGACACAGTCTCTAGAAGCCCCTCAATGGTCCAGGAGAGTTCACACTCTGGGTGTTCCTGTGGAGCCTCTGTCATCATCAGATCCATCAGTCATCTCCCAACTATTCCATAAGACTCCTGTGCTCTATCTAATATTTGACTCTGAGTCTCTGCATCTTTTTCTTTTGGCTACTTGAAGGAGCATCTCAGAAGAGTTATGCTAGGTTCCTGTCAGCAAGCATAATGGAGAATTATTAATAGTGTCAAGAATTGTTTTTATTCATGATAAGGATATCAATCTGAAGTGGTCATTTTTTGGCTATTTGCTCCATCTCTGCTCTATCTATGCTCCTGTACATTTTGGAGGTAGGACTCACTTTGGGTTGAAGGTTTCCTGGGTGAGTTGCTGTACTTATTCCTCCACTGGGRATCCTGTCTGGCTACAGGAAGTAGTCACTGCTTGAACATATCCCCCACTGTTAGGAGTCTCAGAATGGCCAATGTACAGACCCATGGGGATTCATCCCAGGTCTCTGAAAATTCTAGAGATTCTCCTGCCCATTTATTTCCCTTCTCTCTCCCCTGTTCTCCCTACATCTGGTTATTTCTCTCCCCTCCACATTCCCTCTCTCACCCAGATACCTCATATCATGAATCTCTAATATCTATGTTGTTGTTTCCTCTTTTGAGACTCAAACATCTTCCATTGGATCCTCCTAGTTATTTGACTTCTGTTAAAAATAACTTGGTTATCCTGTACTTTACAGCTAAAAATCTACTTAAAAGTGAGTACATATCATGCATGTTTGTTTAGGACTTGCTTACTCACTCAGCATGATATTTTCTGGTTGCATCCACTTTCCTCCAAAATTCATGATGCCCTTGTTTTTACTGGCTAAGTAGTAATCCATTATGTAAATGAACTTCATTGATTATTATTGATTCTTCAGTTGTGGGACATCTAGGTTTTTTCCAATGCCTGACTATTACAAATACAGCTGCTATAACCATAGTTGATCAAGTGTCCTTGTTGGATGGTAGAGTATCTTTTGGTTATATTCCCAGGAGTGGTATAACTGGGTCTTGAGGGAGAACAATTCCCAGTTTTCTGAGAAGCCACCAAATTGATGTCCAGAGTAGTTGTACAAGTTTGCACTCCCACCAACAGTGGAGGATGGTTTCCTTTCCTCCACAACCTCAGCAGCATATGCTGTCCTTGACATTTTGAATTTGTACATTCTGATCAGTGTAAGGTGAAATCTCAAATCTGTTTTTGATTTCCATTTCCCTGATGCCTAAGACCTTTGAACATTTCTTTAGGTGCATCTCAGCCTTTCGAGATTCCTTTGTTGAGAATTCTCTGTTTAACTTTGTATTCCATTTTTTCTACATTCTTTGTTTACATTCCAAAGGCTTTCCCCATTCCCGATCTCCCCTCACCATATGTTCCATAAGTCCTCTTCACTCCACCCATTCCCCAAACACCCCCTCACATTTCTCTGTTCTGGTACTCCCCTAAGATACTGGATCAAGTCTTTCCTGAACTAGGGCCCTTTCCTCCCTTCTTCTTGGGAATCATATGATTTGCTAATTGTGTCTTGAGTATTCAGAGCTTCTGGGCTAATTAATATCCACTTATCAGTGATTGAATTTCACGTGTCTTCTTTTGTGATTGGGTTAGCTCATTTAGGATGATATTTTCCAGTTCTAACCATTTGCCTACAAATTTCATGAATTCATTGTTTTTAATTGCTGAATAGTATTCCATTGTATAAATATACCACATTTTCTGTATCCATTCCTCAATTGAGGGGCATCTGGGTTCTTTCCAGTTTCTGGTTATTATAAACAAGGCT
>BDUI01002980.1:48119-64933 GCA_002335545.1 Apodemus speciosus | reverse complement strand
CCCCTGATTTCTTCCCAAGGTTTTCTATCTCCAAAATTGTCTCCCTTTGTGATTTCTTAGTTGTTTCTACTTCTGTTTTTAGATCTTGGATGGTTTTGCTCAGATCTTTCTCTTGCTTGTTTGTGTTTTCATGTAATACTTTAAGAGGTTTTTGTGTTTCCTCTTTCATGACTTCTGCCTGTTGACCCACGTTCTTCTGTATTTCTGTAAGTAATTTTTGCATTTCCTCCTTATTGGCTTCAATCTTTTGACCCATATTCTCCTGAAGTACTTTAAATGATTTTTGTGTTTCTCTTGTAAGGTCTTCTAACATTTGATCCATTTTCTCCTGTATTCCTTTAAGAGATTTATTTATGTCCTTCTTGTGTTTGTCTAACAGCATCATGACCAGTGATTTTAGATCTAAATCTGGTTTTTCCAGTGTGTTGGGGTATCCAGTACTTCCTGTTGGTGGTGGATTGGCTTCGGGTGCTGCCATTTCGCTTGGATTTCTGTTAGTAATGTTCCTATGTTTGCTTTTTGCCATCTGGTTATCTCTGGCATTAGTTGGTCCTGTAGTCACTGGCTGGTGCTTGAACCCCCTGTGAGCTCCGTAAGGCTCTTTCCCCACCACTGGATGACTGGGTTTCCCCTGGCACAGATTGCTGAAGTGCTGCCCTCCTCTGGGGTGATGTTGGAACCCTGGTGAATTGTGCTCCAAGCAATGTTATACTTGGTTGTCTCCGTGGACCTGATGCTGTTTGTCTGCTCTGTCAGGGAGTGAAGATGGTGGCTGGGAGCCCCTGCAAATGCTGACCACTCTGCAGGGCACAAGAACCGTGCCTGGTTGGCACACAGACGAACTGCTTCTCTGCCCTGATCCTGTGTGCAAGTGGCAGCTTGGCAGCCTGTGTTCCCAGAGATTTTAAACTCGGGGTATCTTGGGTACCTGGGGCCACTTGTCCTGTCCAAGCAGAAGCAAAGATGGCATTGGGGAATACAGAACACCCCGCAGGGCACAGGACCCATGTCCGGCTGGCACACATATGAACCTCTGCTCTGCCCAGATCCTGTGCACAGGTCACAGCCTGGAGGCCTGCATCCCCTGAGATCTTAAACTCGGGATATCTTGGGTACTTGGAGCTGCTTTAACTGTCCAAGCAGAAGCAGAGATGGTGGCTGGGAGCCTCCGAGTGCAGGACACCCCGCAGGGCACAGAACCCACGCCCGGCTGGCACACAGATGAACCACTGCTCTGCCCAGATCCTGTGTACAGGTTGCAGCCTGGCGGACTGCCTGTATTCCATTTTTAAATTGGGGTTTTGGTTTGTTGGTGTCTAATTTCTTGAGTTCTTTATATATTTTATATATTAGCCCTGTGTCAAATGTAGAGTTAGTAAACTTCTTTTCCTGATAGGTAATTTTTTTTTTTGTCCCAGTGGCAATGTCCTTTGACTTAAAGAGGTTTTTTTCGGATTACTAAGGTTATTGTTGCCCTTAGTGTTTGACCCAGTGGTGTTTTGTTCAGGAAGTTGAGCCTTCWGCCAATGATTTCCAGCCTAATCCCCATTTCCTTTTCTACTAGATTTAGTGTATCTGGTTTTACCTTCAGGTCTTTGATCCATTTAGAATTAAACTAATTTAATAGGGTGATAGATAAGGATCTATTTGCATTCTTCTACATGGAGACATACAGTTAGACCAGCACCATTATAAAACAACAAAATAAAAGGCACAACACAAAACCAGAAACAAACAAGCTAAAGACCAATAAGACAAAGCAAAATAAAATGTAAGTCCTTAAGATCATCTAGTTTACTTTTTGTTGGATAACTATTTGGAGGTCTGGGGCATATTCTGTTGTGTGATTGATATATCCAGCAAGACTTCTGATTTTCCTTTTGCCAGTGAATATCATTGCAGATGGCTTTTTGTTTTGTAGTGTGGCTCTATGCCCATGTCCCTATTCTCATTGCTTGGGAAATGTCTAGCTGGACCCTGCTCAGCCATTCTGCCACAGTACCTGTAAATTAATTTGTCCATCAATCTTTTTATTTCTTTAGGACACATTTTCTTTAGAGACATCCATCACCTCTGGCTGTTACAATCTATATGCCCTTTCTTCTGCATAGATCTGAAAGCTTTAAGGGGAGAGTTTGGTGAAGGCATTCTATTTTGACCTGAGTACTTTAAAATTTCTAACACTCTTTACAATTTCCAGCTGTAAGTCTCTGGGTTAACCATTCTCAAAACACACACACACACACACACACACCATTTCATATTTCTACTCAGAGATCAACCTTTACCTTCATGTATTCATTTGTAGAATATAATGAAGAGAATAAATATCCTTTGACTTGTGCCAGAGATAATTACTGTGAGGTCTGTGTATGGGATCATAGATAGACGATATCACCTGGAACTCCTTTATTAGCTGAGTCAAAAGATGTGAAGGACTGTAACATGTTGACCTTTCCTTGAGTGAAATAAAAACCAATGGCTCAAAAGCACAAATTGTTTCAGGAAAGTGCTATGAATCACCACCACACACTCAAATGTTTGGCCTTCATAGGAATAAAGGGTTTCACAACCTTTTATTTCTTCCATCATTTTCTCATAAAAAGAATATCTATGCCTCTAGTCCATTAAAAGCATACATTATATTTTATATATCCAAAGAAAGGAGTCTGGGCTAGATACAGAAGAGAGATACAAGAAAACCCCAGGGTAATAGAAATCTTTTGTGGAAAGCAATGTTACTGGATACTGTCACTGTTATGGGAACAAGGATATTTGGGGCCCAGTACTTGATTTTCAACATCTTATCCATGAAACAGCAGATGATTCCACTAAAAGACTTCAAAGACTTTTCTTTCTAGAATATTTTTTAATTTATACAGTCATGTTAATCAAAGTTCTCATAAAAGCAAATGCACATAATGAAAATTTGGGAAGAGACTAAAGAATATGCAGGATTCAAAAATGACTGGTAAAATAATCTTGCATCAAACACTGAAAATCTAGTTATTGTACACTTTGATTAGAGTTATCACTTCAATTTATATTGCTCTCTCCATTTCTATTATTTCCACCTGTCTATATTATGTGCATTTCCTTTGCACTACTTTGTACAAAAAGTGGACTTTGTAAGTTAGCATACTCAACTTCTCTTTCTAATAGTTTTCCTTTGCAAATGTAACCCAGCAAAAATGAAAATAATATCCTTCAAATGGAAACCATAAGGTCTATTTTAATAATGGTAATAATCACTCATAAAGAGTCATGAGAACAGAATTCTAGAGGTAGTTAAAGTTATAGATAATTTTTAAAATAATAATTATAAAAATATATGAAAGCAGACTTGGGGAATTACATTTCTGAAAACATCACAATGAAAACAGCAGTCTTGAAATGATTACTTGACCCCAAACTCAGATTATTTAATATGAGGATTTTTTTTTTTTGGCTCTTTTAGGTTGACATGTGGATCACTATCATAGACATACCTGAAAATTACACTAACTCATTCAAAAATAGAATGCTATCTGCTATGTTGCGATGTTAAACATATTTATTTAAATTCATTAAAGACAAAGACACAATCAGAAACTGAGCCTTTGCTCTAAATCTGTGAATGCAGTTATTCAGCAACTACCTTGATTACTAAAGTATTAATACTTTACTTGTTAAACTTATCAAACAACTGAATAAAATGCATAACAAAATAAAAGAAAATTTTTCTTTAAAAACAAGTACTTGAGTTGCAGGAAGGATTCATGTTTTGTGTTGCACAAATATATATTACTTACAAAATCAGAAAAGTTAACAGTATTCAGAGAAAAGCCACTTATATCAAGAGGTCAAAAATAAGTGTGTGTAACATAATGTTCCATTTAGATCATCAAAGATAAAACACCCATAGTACATACCAACATGGACATGATTACATAAAAATACATTATTTTAGTATTTTAAAATAAAAATTAGAGAACGGTGAGTATAAAAGCTTGGATTAGGTGGTGTGAATCTATAATCCCAGTCACTCATGAGCATGAGGTAGAAGAATGTTAAAGTGCCAGCAAGCCTAAGCTACAGAGTGTATTCAAATCTAGCCTGATTGAGTACATCTAAATTGGAAAAATTTAAAAAAAAAAACCCATAAGCAAGGGAGTGGAGGCACATGCCTTTAAACTCAGCACTTTGGAGGCAGAGGCAGGTGGATTTCTGAGTTCAAGGCCAGTCTGGTATACAAAGTGAGTTCCAGGACAGCCAGGGCTATACAGAGAAACCCTGTCTCAATATATATAATAAAACCATTTAAAAATATTATACTGAGAAATTGGGTAGATTACTGTTCTAGAATGAAGAAATCCTAGGATTAACCCTAATACCAAGACAAAAATGGAAGGAAGAAAAGAAAAAATTAGATCGAGAGAAAAGGGGGGGGATATCCAAAAGGAAAAGCAGAAGAAGCAAAGAAGAGAAGCAATTTATATTAGACATAATTCCCAGAAAAACTTGTAATGTATGGTGTTATGGTTTGTATGTGATTGGTTCAGGGAGAAACCCTATTAGGAGGTGTGGCCTTGTTGGAGTAGGTGTGTCACTGTGGGTGTGGCCTTAAGACCCTCACCCTAGTTGCCTGGAAGTTAGTCTTCCACTAGCAGCCTTCAGATGAAGATGTAGAATTCTCTGCTCCTTCACTGCCTAAGTTGGTTGTCCTGAATCTTACTCCATAGATTGACTTTGAACTCAAGAGATCTGCATGCCTGTCTCCTAAGCACTGGGATTAAAGGTATGGTCCACCCAGCCTGGATTTAAGTGTTTTTTCACCTAGAATTTGCTCTGTTTTAGGCTGGCCTTGAACTCAGAGATATGCTTATCTTTGCCTCCAGGGATTAAAGGCTTGTACTACCAAGCCTGAACCTAAATTTAGCTGGGTGGAATCTTGCCTCAAGGTCACCACTCCCTTAATTAAATTTAATATCCTTGAATTCAGCTYCATTTCACTTCCTGGAGTCCCTCTAAAACTCAAACTATATATTTTGTACTTTTCCTTTCTCAGCTTGCTATGTTTGTTCAAAATTCTCTTCACCAGACTTAACCAGAGAATACAGTCTTTGTTGGGCTTTTTTGAGACTTCCTTTGCAGATGCAATTAATATAAATCTCTTTACCTTAGCCCTAGGTGGTCTCTTCAGACAATGGCAAAAAGCAGCCATGTTCTTCACCAAAACATCACAAAAATAGTCTCTTAGCCACATATTAAAATTCTTCTCCACTGAAACCTCTTGGGTCATCAGGCCTACATAGTTCAAATAACCCTCAGCACCACTGTCTTCCATATTCCTACTAGGCTGGCCCATTAAGCCCCACTTAAAGCATTCCATGGCTTTCCAAATCCAAAGTACCCAAATCCACATTCTTCCAAACAAAAGCATGGTCATGCCTATCACAGCAATACCCCACTCCTGGTACCAACTTCTGTCGTAGTTAGGGTTTTACTGCTGTGAACAGACACCATGAACAATGCAAGTTTTCCAAAAGACAACATTTAATTGGATCTGGCTTACAGGCTCAGAGGTTCAGTCCATTGTTGTCAAGGCAGAAACATGGAAGCATCCAGGCAGATATGGTGCAGGAGGAGCTGAGAGTTCTACATCTTCATCTGAAGGCGGCTAGTGGAAGACTGACTTCCAGGCAACTAGGGTGAGGGTCTTAAGGCCACACCCACAGTGACACACCTACTCCAACAAGGCCACACCTCCTAATAGGGTTTCTCCCTGAACCAGTCATATACAAACCATAACAGATAGGGATTTCTTGGAAGAAAAAAACCTAGGCATGAGAAGCAATATTGTTGATGCTCAGTACCATGTGRATTTTTAAAATATCACTGTTTAAAGTGTGTGTATGTGTGTGTGCATGTGTGCACAAATGCATGTGTGCCTGTATATGTGACAAAAACAAACTAACCAACTGAATTCACTTTTGTCTCTTGCTATTAGCTCAATACAAACATCTATCCTCATATCCTATACAATGATCAAAACTAATACAGAGTAGAAGTTGCCAACTCTCTAGTGCACAATACCCAAATGTCATTGAAACTAGAAAAGGTTTCAGCAGCCATTCTAAGTTGCCTAGGTTTACAGTACCAGTCATGATTTCCCCTTGTTACCTGTACCTTTCATTGTCTTAAATAGTTATTGGTTACCACAAACAGGCAAATGATATTGGACTTTCACAGATACTTGCCATATTGATAATTCCTTTTCAGTGATGTCACAAATAATAGAACTATTAATTTTTCCCTCATATGGTAACCTCAATAGTACTTTATAGTACAATAGGTACCAGAACGCAAGAAGAAGGACTTCTATTTGGATGTAGATGAAGATTTGAGTCCTGTGTCCTGTGGGTGAGATGCCTTGAACAACAGTGTTATACTTTCACCTCACCTGATCCAAGAGGCAACTTGTTAAATGGGTAACCAGATACATGGGATTTCCTCATGTCTGGTACTAGGGATTTTGTTAGTCTGAATGTTATATGTAACATTTTTAGCCCACATGCAATAACATTTTTAAAGATATTTAGATGTGTATTATTTTATGAAATAATATGATTCCTTGAATCTATCAAGCAACCTTGGTCTTATTTGTCCTTCTGTTTCCTTCAGTATTGACTTCCCTGATTCTTCCCAATTTGAAGCACCTCCCCATTTTCTAATTCCCATTTCTGTCATTGTATCTTCCTATTACTTTCTCTGTGTAGTCCCCTTTACACACATATACTTTATCATTTATAGATTGGGGGTTTGAATAAGAATGTGTCCCATCAGCTCACATATTTTAATGTTTAGTTGTTATAGATTGTCACTGTGTGGAAGGGATTAGGAAGTGGCTTGCTGGAGGAAGTATGTCACTGAGGGTATGCAATTAGGTTAAAAAACCCAAGCCAGTCCAGTGTGTCATTCTTCCTTATATCTGCAGATGTACATGTACTCTCAGCTACTTCCCCAGAGAGTGTTTGTTAGTATGCTGCCATTATCTCTGCTATGATGGTAATGGACTAAATATCAGAAATTATAAGCAAATCTCACTTTGCCAGAGTCTGACCAAAACAGATGTAGATGCTTGCAGCTAACCATAGGACTAAGCATGGTGACCCCAATGGAGGAGTTAGGGGAAGAAATGAAGGAGATGGAGGGCTTTGCAACCCCATAGGAAGAACAACAATATCAACCAATCAGACTCATCTCCAGAGCTCCCAGGGTCTAAACCATCAAACAACAAGAAGTACACAGGAGTGACCCAGGGCTCCAGCTAAATATATAGCAGAGGATTGTCTTATCTGGCAACAATGGGATGGGAGGTCTTTGGTACTATGGAGGCTCAATGCCCCGTATAGGGGAATGCTAGGCAGTGAAGCAGGAGCTGGTAGTTTGGGGGGAACACCCTCATAGAAGCTACAGTTATAGGCAGTTTTGGGTCACCTTGCTTGGGCACAGAGAATCAACACTAATCCTTTGCTAGAGCATTAAACCCTGGGTTCAAGTCCCTGCACTCCATAAAAGGAGAGTGATGGCTGCAACACTCAGGAGATGGAGTCAGGATCATCAGAAGCTCAAGGCTGATCTAAACTATATAGTGAACTTGAGACCAACCTGGGATACATAAGACCCTGTTAGGATAGGGGGTTTGTGGAGGGGAAGCAGGAAAGAGGATAACATTTGAAATGTAAATAAATAAAATAATCAATAAAAAATAAAGGGAGTGAACTTAAACCTCATTTAAGAAATTATTTTTTTTATAAGAGTCCCTGTGGTTACTGTGTCTTTGTACAACAACAGAACACTAAAACAGCTCGGTTCTTTTTTCATATTATATACTCATATCTGAAGTCTTGGAACTAGGAATCACAGAGGAAAGAGAATATGCAATATTTACCTTTCTAGTTCCCATTTAACCTCACTTGTTATGATCTTTTCTAGGTCCATCCATTAAAAAATAGAAGTAGAAGATTACAGAGAATCAACAGGCACATTAAAACACCAACTAGGCCACCTTGACTGCCCTAAGTGAGAGAGGATTCACCTAGTCCTCCAGTGACTTGATTTGACAGGGTGGAGTAATACCCAGGGTAATACCCAGGGAGAAATACTCCCTCTTCTCAAAGGAGAGGAGGAGGCGAGTATGGGAAGAGGGTATATGTGAGGAAGTGGACTGGGAGGAGAGGGGGTGCTGCAATCAGGATATAAAGTGAATAAATGAATCAATGGAAAATGTATTCTGTAACACTTTCAAAGAATTAAAAATACCCCAAAATAATACCAAACAAAATTAAACAAATAAAAATAGAACCCAGTAACCACAAGGAAATTTGGTGCATGTCTATTAATTCTTGAGTGGCAAAAAACCCAAGGTCAAACAGAATTAGTGTTTAAAGTAAATAAACGAGACGGTAAAAATTGGAAAAAAAAAAACATTTAATGGAAATATCAAACATCTTATAACAATTTAACTCATCATTTTATTCTAGAAAACATCCCTTTATATTAAATTGTAAATCAAATAATAGAATTTAGTGAAATTGTCTTCTTATAGACTAAGATCTATGCATTTTTATTCCAGCTCCTTAGAGACCTTCAGCCCAGCAGAGAAGGAACAAATGTATGCCAAGCATAAGCCTTCTCTGATTCTGCCTTTCTGTTATTTATTCTCTTCATATCCTTTATAAATGCTTGCCTGATATTTGTCCCCTTATTTGTGATTTTAAAGATCCTAAAGAAACGAGATTTCAGATAGTAGGGATTGACATGAAGGACAGCAAAATAAGTTTTAAGAATACTGCTATATCTTCTTGACATGTGTCCATTCCTTTTTTTTCCTGTTTCTAAGTAATGCAGAATTGATAGGACCTGCAGAAACAGAGTACCGAAGGAAAGAAATGTGATAAGAAGTCATGGTGGTTTTTTTTCCAACCATAAAAATGATTAAACATCATTTTCACAAATTTTTTCAAAATGTAATTTTCCCACTGTTTAATGATATATTGAGATTATATTARCATTCTTTGTCCTCTGTAATAAATTATCATCATAATAGCCTTTATTCTTGCCTTAGTCTGGAGTTCAAAAATCTAAATCTAGTTGCCCTGGGACAGAATAAAGATGCTGGCAGAGGTATGCACTTATCATTAATCAAAGAATCGATTCCTTAGTTCTTCCCATCCCCCTTGTTTTGAGGTCCCATGTGGGAAATATCTGATTCTTTGACCACATTGTCTATTCTGTACCTGCAAAATACTCCTTTTACATCTGCCTTGAAACTATAATTAAAGTCTGAATATTTAAGATACCTTGATTCCACAGTTGCCTACATAATATACTGTTGTCATGTCCGGTGTATCTTTTATCACAACCATTTTATTTAAGATATGTAATAGCATATTTATTGAAGATAAATTTATTGAAGATATGTAATTGCAATAAAGAATAGATTCAAGGACAATTACTGTTACTTTAGCTATCAAGGGAGACTGAACTAAGAAAAGAGTAAATGTTCTGCTTAGTTTTTAATACATCATTGCAACGCATGAAATTGTTAAAGGAATTTCTCTTCTTGCTAATTTAAGGCATAGGTTTTTAATTAATGAATAATATTACATATAAAGGCAAATCTAAAAATATGTGTAATCAATTGCAAAATTATGATTAGCTGTTCATTAGGGAAATGTGGTAAATATCAAATCATATATTAATTATTTTAACAAATATTTTAAATATTTGTTTGCTCAATCTACATTATTATCTAAAGGCCTAAGAACATATTTTAATCAATGTCCTCAGTATAAAATACTAGGAGTATATTAGCTGAAAAAGAAAGTGAATATAGAGTCAAAATGTAGCTTACTAGCTAATATTGGCATTAAATACCAACTCTTTTGAAAAGAGTATTTCAGCTTTTGGCTATCACAGATACGACAGCTGTGAACATAGTGGAATTTGTACCTTGTGGTTTGCTATAGGACTAAGACTGGTATGTCTAGGTTTTTAGGTAGACCTATTTTTTTTTTATTTTCTATATTCTTTGTTTACATTCCAAATGCTTTCCCCTTTCCCAGTTCCCCATCACCATGTGTCCCATAAGTCCCCTTCCCTCTGCCCATTCCCCAATCACCCCTCTCCCATTTCTCTGTTCTGGTAGACCTATTTCCAATTTTCTGAGAAAACTCCGGATTGATTTCCAGAATGATTGTTCCGCTTTTCAATTCCACCACCAATGGAGGAAACAACCCAGATGTCCCACAATGGAAAAATGGATACAGAAAATAAGGTTCATTTACATAATAGAATATTATTCAGATATTAAGAATGAGGACATTATGAATTTTTCAGGAAAATGGAAGTAACTAGAAAATATCATCCTCAGTGAGGTAATTTAGACTCAAAAGGACATGTATGATAAGTACTCACTAGTCAGTGGTTATTAGCCAGAAAACATGGAATACCTAGGATAAAATCCACAGACCTCATGTTTAACAAGCCAAATGACCCAAGTGAGGATGCTTCAATCCCTCTTGCAACAGAAAGCAATCATGGGTGAGGGGGAGGGAGGGTGGGAGAGGGAAAGGGAAGGGAAAAGGGAAACACGATGAGGTAATTTGGAGGGGCCAGGGGAGAAGCCTTGAGTAAATGGTAATGTGCAATCTCAGTGGGGAGGGTTGTGGCTCTATAAAGTAGCAGAGACCTAGAAGATAAGAGATTCTCAGGACTCAAAGGGAGGGGCCTTTGATGAAATGCAGAACAGTGGGGAGAGGAAACTTGTAGAGTTCACTTCCAGTAGAAAGGCAAGGCATCAAGTGAAGGGATGGGGTTGCTATCCCATAGGCAAAAACTCTGACCCAGAATTGCTTCTGTCTTAAAGTACTGCAGGGACAAAAATGGACAAGAGACTGGGGGAAAGGATATCCAGTGACCAGCCCAGAATTGGGATCCATCTCAAGGGGGAGGCTCCAAGGCCTGACAGGTATGTTTATTGATAGGAGCCTAGCATGGATGTCCTCTGAGAGACCCAACAAGCAACTGACTGAGACAGACACAAATACTTACACCCAACTAAGGGACTGAAATCAGTGATCCCTGTGGTTGAATTAGGGAAAGACTAGAAGAAGTAGAGGAAGTGGGCCACCCCATAGGAAGACCAGCAGTCTCAACTAACCTGGACCTCTGAGATCTCTCTGAGGTCTGCCACCAACTAGGCAGCATACACTAGCTGATCCAAGGCCTGGACACATATATAGCAGAGAACTGACTGGTCTGACCTCAGAGAAGAGGTGACTAACCTTCAAGAGACTTGAGACCCCATGGATTGGAAAAGCCTGGTAGGGATGGGAAGTTGGGAGGATTGGGGACATCCTCTTGGAAACAGGGGGTAAGAGGCATGGGATGAAGTACTGTGGGAGGGTGGGCTTGGAGGGTGTAATAAATGCAAAAAATAAGAGTAATAATAAAAAAATATCTTCAAGCAACTCCTGGGCTATAATTTTCACCCCAGGAGAGAAAATCTACTTTTTCTGATTCCTTATTCTTAGATTGCTGTAAAATAGAATTGTTAAAAGTTTTACAGGACATAAAAATATACTCTCAATGTTATGAAGGGAAAATTCTTGGGAAGATCACATTTTACAAGTTTGTTTGCATTGTCCTTTTCAGTTTCTACTGAATACTGAAGCAAGGCAATGGAAGGGAATCACAGTTTATGTCTTTTTGTAGTTTAAATAACACTTCATATTTTTGTAGTTTAAATAATAAAGAAATGTTTTTTAAAATTAAGCAGATTTGAACAGCTGKTTTTTTTKGGGGGGGGAGGGGGTATTTTGAACCAGAAGCACAGCTGCTAGTGACAGTATTGTTTTTCTGTATCGTACAGTGATAGGGCATGATCTGTACATGTACACTGCTGCAGAGGTCAATATAAGTAGCTTTTTTTACTTAAAAAATTACCTCTAATATTGTGCTTTATTTTCACATTAGATATAAAAAGGTATGGAAGCGGCTGTTCCCTGATGTCACATAACTGCATTAATTAGATTTTACACATATAGTGGAGATAGGAGTTTTAAAGACAACTGTTGACAATTGTTACTAGATATTATACAGCATCAAATGAATGGAAACTTGTAGAAGAGTATTAACCAAAGTTATCAGAATGGTTCATGAGGAAAAGACACACTTTCATAAAACAGAGAATGAGACTTGTGTTAGATAGAACGTATTTTAAATGTGTGGGTTCCACATCTTTGTAAGTTTTTCCTGTAAATTTTGTAATTTAGACATGGTGAAATGTGATTTCCTTATAATCTCCTCAATGGACTCCAGTCATTTTAGTTATTTTTCTATTTTTTTCTCATAAGAGGCCCATTGCAGTTTGCTAGGCTTGGTCTTCTCTGAGATACATGGTAAGCTTGTAGTCACAGATTTTCCCCAATTATAATCCAGTTATCTCTACTATTATAGAAAAATTAAATGATACTTAATGAAACTTAGTGCTTAAACTAGCAAAACTTCAAGAAACTATTTCTACACTGGATGTCTATAAGAACCTATGAAATGAGAGAGATGAGCTAAGAAAAATGTTTGCTGTTTAAGAAAAGGTAAGGACAAATGTAGAGCATTTAAAATGGATTAGAAATATTAATGTGAGAGGTGTTACACAATATGTATGAAGGGCACAAGTTGAAATGTTAGAAAACATAAAGAAAATGTATGGAAACAAGAAAACCCAAATGAATACAAAATAATAAAACAGAACAAGTATCAAGATATTCTAGTCAAATATGTCTGCACTTATAGACACACATGCACACTCACACACACACATACATATATTAATATCCCTCAGGTCAAAGGTGAGCTCACATTGCTCCCAATGTGAGACAGAGAGCAAAGAGCAAAGGGAAAAGGTGTGACTGAAAGATTCGGAGGCAATGCACGCTAGGACACAATGACTCTTTATAAAATTAAAGATTCTTTCCCCACTGTGAATTAAACAGGAAGCTTGGACATGATGTTCTGTGCTTGGTATTTAAGCATCCCTTCTGAATGATATCTGAATAACATTAAATGGCTATGAGTTAGTTCCATGATGAAGCAGGTTTTTCAAAGGACTATCCACTATTTGTTTAATGAGCAGAACATTCCAATCTGTGACAGAATACACGGAGTCCCTGTAGGATTCTGTTCTGTGAATTTTCTTCTAAAGACTTTATTGATCTAAATCAATTCTAGGCCAGACATCAGAAGTCTTTATCTTGAATTTCATATACTACTATAGATGGCAAATTCATACCTCAGTATTATTTGTGCCTGGAAGAAAATATGGTAGATATATCATTAAATTACTTCAGCAAGTAAGTACAAGGCTGAAAATGAAAAGAAGGATTCATAATCTTAATACTATTCACACACAAGAGTTAAGAGCTAAAATTATATTTTAAATATTAACATTTTAAAATAATTTTTTGCTGTATACCATATTTAATTTTTGTCTGTTTTTGTTCTTATGTATTCCCCTGTTTTATCACTGAGTCATTTGTATTTGTTCTTTCTGGTTTGGTTTTGTTTACTTCGTTTTTGTTTTTAAATGTAGGCACGTAGGGCTATAAACCCCCCTCTTAGAGTTGTTTTTATTTTGTTGCAGATGCTCTGTTACAACTTAGACAGATGCTATCCTCATCGCTTCTTCATCCTTCCATCTAAAATTCACATTTTATTCTCACGTCTTATTCTCAATGTTTGCTGGTCATGAAGCAAACATTGAATACTGACTAGAAAAATCATTATTTTACAAGTAAAGCAGTGTTGTGTGTTTATAGATACCTACAAATAGTTAATATCAAATACATGAAATAATTTAAGTAAAAGAAAGCCTACTGGTAATTTAGCATATTTAGGCAGAAAAATGAAGAATCTATGCTAAAATATATATTGCAAAATTTTATATACTATAGATATTATCTGAAAAAATTTGAAGAGTTAGAAACACTTGTATTTTATGCAAAGCAAACCTATTTATTAAGCAATATCAACCTTCTAATTTTTTGACACTATACTAAATGTAACATGAAAAAAATGACACATTGTTTTTGATAGGAATGTTAATATCATCAAAAAGTAACTAACTCCTGATATTCAGTGAGTGTTGGCACAAGCAATGATCATAAGTAGAGAAACTAAGTTCAAACATTTGACCCCACAGAGAAAAGAGGGTACAAGCTCTCAAAGTTATCTTATTTCATATATGCTGTGTTATACATGTGCCCATATTTAAATATTAATTATAATAAAATATTTTAAAGCTTCCAAAAGCAATAGATGGAAAATTTTACAAACAAATGTAAGTACATATAATAATGTAAATGATTAATTTAATTTTATTAATGTTAATTAAAATAGCTCTCATAAGAGAATAATAATACCATTACTGCAAATATACCATAATTCAACTAGAAATGTATGTTTGTATATGTCTATCTAATATCTCACTATTTAACATTTAAGTTTTCGTTAAGGACCTAATTACTCAGATTCTACAGAAATACATTAAAGTCTTAGAAGGAAGGAATTAAGTTATTTTAGCAGATATTATAAAATACATATTTAGTTATATACTATTTTGATCAGAAAGCAATTTATATTTATTTCAAAATTATAATATCAAGCATTTCCTCTTTTTCCCAGGTCTTTCTACCACTTTTTAAAACTGTGGCACCAATATTTGTCTCTTAAAATAGCTGAATAATTTGTCTTTCTACTGACCTTTTACAATCTTATCCCTTGATGTCCAACCAATGCATGGTCTTAAGACCACTCACTCTGCAAAGCAGACAAAATAAGCAGGATTTAACTCTACCTATGTTGTGCATCACTTTTTATTGCTTTTTCATGTTCCTTTGACTTACAAAACCCACAACACAGTTTTCTACCGTTAAATTATTGATTGGGCCTTGCAATCTTTCTAAAAGCAGTACCTTTGATTTACTTAGCTATTTTTCTCTAAGAAATGTCTGAGACAGTGTGATTCAGCCCTCTTGTGATTGAACAAATGCAACATATAACTACAATGTCACCTTTTTGACTCAGAATCTAAAGTCCTGGGCCAGATTAAAATTGGTGGAGAGAAAACTAAAGCCTCTGACTTATATTTACAGAATATTTAAGTGAAAATATCAGGTAGCTTCAGGAATATTTATATGAAGATGATAGCAGTAATGTTTGTCTCCTAGAAAAAAAATTAAGAAACACGCACATACAAGCACATGAACACACACACACGCATGTGCGTGCGCGCGCGCGCGCACACACACACACACACACACACACACACAGCAAAATATAGAAAAGACCTCACCTCAGGAAAAATCCAGAAAAATGGAAGTGTACCTAATAACAAAGTCAAATATGACTGGCATACAGAACGCACAAAACATGTCTATGTTTCTTATGAATATTACTGCATGAAAACCATCATTGATATTGAGATGAATACCCAAGAGAGAAAAGGAGGATCTGGGCAAGAAACAGATATGGAAAGATAAAATTGTGTTAGTCTATTTGCTGAAAGATAGTAGTATATGTAATTTGTAGTGATAGAAAGGGAGACTATTGATTCTACAGAGTTGAAATTACTTTTTGTTTGAAAGATTGGGACACATGGTCCACTATGTTCATAGCAGCCCTATTTATAATAGCCAGAAGCTGGAAATAACCCAAATGTCCCTCAGTGGAGGAATGGATACAGAAAATGTATATATACACAATGAAGTACTATTCAGCCATTAAAAGCATGAAATTGCTAGACAAATGGATGGAACTGGAGAATATCATCCTGAGTGAGGTAGCCCATTCACAAAAGAACACTCATGGTATGCACTCATTGATAAATGGTATTAGCCTAGAAGTTTGGAATACCCAAAACACAATTCACATATCAAATGATGCCCAAGAAGGAGGAAGACAAATTATGGACACTCTAGTCCTTCTTAGATGGAGGAACAAAATATCCACAGAAGGAGATACAGAAACAAAGTGTGGAGCAGAGTCTGAAGGATAAACCATCCAGATACTACCCCACCTAGGAGTCCATCGCATATACAATTACCAAACCCATACACTATTGTGGATGTCCACAAGTACTTGCTGACAGGAGTTGGATATAGCAGTCACCTGGGAGGCTCTGCTAGTGCATGACAAATACAGAGGGGGGCACTCTCAGCCAGTCATTGATCTGAGCACAGGGTCCCCAATGGATGAGATAGAGAAAGGACCAAAGGAGCTAAAGGGGTTTGCAGCACCATAGGAAGAAAATCAGTATAAGTCACCAAGTACTCCCAGAGCTCCCAGGGACAAAAACATCAAGCAAAGAGTACACTTGGAGTTACCCATGGCCCCAGATACATCGGCAACAGGGGACGACCTTGTTGGACACCAAATGGGAGAGAGACCCTTGGTMCTGGAAAGACTTGATACCACAATGTAGAGGAATACCAGGACAGGGAAGCAGGGGTGGGCTGGTTATGGAAGGGGAGATGGCTTAAGGGATTTTCAGGGGAGGGGGGAACCAAGAAAGGAGACAACATTTGAAGTCTAAATAAAGAATATAACTAATTAAAAAATGATTGGGTGATAGTTGGCTAAGATATGCTATATGCTCAATAAACAACTAAAAGACTTAATTGAAAGAGGAATAGTATCATATGAACTTTAATTGTATGATAATTGCCTTTGAAAAATCGTTTTTTGTTATTATTTAGCAAATTAAATATGAT
>BDUI01002979.1:85877-96526 GCA_002335545.1 Apodemus speciosus | reverse complement strand
GTGGGATTGCAAGAAGGTACAACCACTCTGGAAATCAGTCTGGCAGTTCTAAGAAAATTGAGCATGACACTTCCAGAGGACCCTGCTATACCACTCCTGGGCATATACCCAGAGGATTCCCCTGCATGCAGCAAAGACACATGCTCCACTATGTTCATAGCAGCCTTATTTATAATAGAAAGAGAGGCATCTTGATCTGTTGTTTCCTGTCTTTTTTATTGACCCTCATGGAGTTGTATAAGCAAATGCTCTACTGAGTCACATTCCAGCCCAAGCTTCTTAAATAAAATCCATGCACTTTACTGTTTTCATTTATTTACATTTTTTCCAATTTAGCCTCAAATATATTTGGAATATATTCATTAGAATTGATACATGCTGCTAAAAGATAAGTTTAGTTAATAATATAAAAATAAAATTTTCATGAAAAATTTTTATGTTGATTTACTCAGAGTACCTGGGCTTTACTAGTTGCACAGTACAATAATACAATACTCAACTGTGCCAATCCCTAGATTCAACATCAGTCATAAAAATATAAGAATTCTTTAAAATAACATCACCTTTGTTACATTTTCAGACCTTTTTAAACTTTGTATTTAGCAAATGCACATATGTATAATTCATAGATTCCAATTAGTATGTAGGTTTTTCCACTTTTATATTAATACCTGTTTATTCTTTTAAAAAACAGACAATATATTAAAAGGTATTTCTTCCTTCTCAAGGTTATTACCACTCATGTACTTTTAATTCTAAGAAAGAAATATGTTGTGTTCCCCAAAGATTCAAAAGTTTAAAACTAAACACAGCCAAATTTTTATCAACAATGACCTAGCGAATGGATTCAGTCATTTTCCAAGTAAGAAAATTAATTTAATGAATATGATCTCTTCTCCATGACCTTGATTTAAGGCAAGCCAATTTTTAGAGTGCCTTTCCAAGCTTATATGTAAATATAGTTAATCATCTTTGTATGTGTTTTCAGTGTTTCCTCAAATATTAGGTAGCAGAGGTTACATTTGAAAGAAATTGTATCTTGTGTGTTCTTCATACTATACAATCTGAGCTTTACATTAATGGTGTTATGCACCCATATACCCAGAGACTACATCTGGAACAGTTCTATGTTTTCAATCAATATATGGTATTTTGGTCCCTTAATTCTAACAGTTTTCTTACTAACTTAATATAACAGATGAAAATTTCTAAGTTACCATGAATATTAGACAATTTAAGTTATCGTTTGTTCTGTTACCTTGTAAAGGCTATGTTCTGAGCATCAGAACTTCATTCCAATTACTGACCTAGATAAAACATAATATCTGAATTTAATAATTATATCAGTGCATTTTATTACTCTGTAAATATACATAGTTTATTAATAAGAAAATATTTTAATTATCAGAGTCATTAAAAATGATCAAATTTGCTTATAGATTCTCAGGGTAAGAGTAAACAAGCATAAAAGAAGGAATGAAAAGATATATGCAATACACCATTCCAGTGGAGTAATCCACATTAGACTTAAATAAAGATTTGGATTTTACAAGTTCTAGAAGATTTATGTACAAAATACCATCAAGATATAAAGGCAAGTCTTCCTATTTAGTGAAAAAATAAAAATATTTGGAAATAATTTAAATAAGAAATTATATTCCTACTGTTTTAAGAACAGTAGTTCTTGACAAGGTAATTAGAAAACAAAATAGTGAAGGAGAGTAAAGCTAAGAATGGGATTTGCAAAACAGGGAAGAAGTTATTCTATGGAATACAAAGTAGCAAGACTTTATTGTGGTTATATAACTTCAATAAGTAGATCAGACTATCTACAATGACAGCAGGAATGAGGATAGCACATTGATTCGATCAGACCTACTTTTATATATAAAAATAATTAAGTAAAATGAGCTCACAACTGCAAATAAAAAGCCTACTAAAATGATGTCCTGAAATACCCTAAAGTTCTAAAGAAGCAAATGACTTTTTCTAACCAACTGGCTAGAATGATGAAGAAGAAAACAAATAAAACAATCAGCTCTAATGGCCAGCAAAATATCTCTCCTATTACCCCTAATCATTAGAGCTTTAATGAATGTATTCAATGTTGCAAGCTAGCCATTACCTACAAAAACTAGGGCAGAAATCTCTCCAGTGATGACCTCTTTGTTGTTGCCTCTTTGTCTGAGGTGTTATTTAACACATTTTTTAATTAATGAGGATCAAGAAATCTCTCAATTAATTATAATGAGGCTGTCAGTTTGAGAGTAAATTGGAAGCATAATGTACACAGGCAGAGAGTTATGAGATGGACGCTTGTTAGGACACACATGAAATGCTGACCCACTTTGAGAAGTGTCACGAATGCTTAGCCATGTCTTGAAAACTTCAGTTTCAGGTCATTTCTAGAGAGAAAGGCAATAAGTTGAAACATTTCCAAATGAGAAAGCGTGTGCATTTTATTGCAGGTTAGTAGATTTCACAGCATGCTAAGTGATTAACAGCATGTAACACAGTGATGTAAGTGTCATGGTTGTGTTTACATTCTGTAATGTCAATATTCTTCATTGCTGGGAACTAAAGAGAAAATAGGATTACAGAGGACATTTGGTCTTGGGTTCATCTTAATTTCCAATTCCCTTTTCTTAACACTTTTTAAAAACCTTTTTCAAAGAATTTTGGTTTAATTGACTTCAGTGGTTCTCTTTATGGATATATAAAGTTATGCATGAGTATGTGTAATGCAGCTGTGGGCACAGAATAAGGTACTTCAGTGTCTAATTCTCTCTCTCTCTCTCTCTCTCTCTCTCTCTCTCTCTCTCTCTCTCTGTATATGAGTGTTTTGCCTTGTGTATGTCTATATATCACATGTGTGCCAAGTACCCAAGGAGGCCAGAAAAGGGGGTCCTGAGAATTGACCTCGGATCCTTTGGAAGAAAAGCCAGTGCCTTTTTTGTTTTGTTGTTTTAGTTTTTGTTGTTATTGTTGTTGTTTAAAGCAGGGTTTCTGCATACCACTTGCTGTCCTGATCCTCAGTCTGTAGACCAGGTGGGCTTGAACTCAGAGATTGGACTATCTCTGCTTCTGGAGCCTCAGGTTAAAGATGTGCACCACCATGCCTGGCTAAGCCAGTAGTCTTAACTGCTGAGCCCAACTCTCTGGCTCCAAACACTTTCAATTTACAGAAAGAAAACAAATGTATTTTCTCTGTGTGCTTTTTTTCCTGTTCTATTTTATAGTTTTGCAAAATACCATCCTGAACTATTATGCCTGTTTTCAGGTACCCATCATTGTTTACCCCTGAGTCAGTACATATGGTTATCCATGATATATAATGAGTGAAGAGAGCTCAGAGGTAGGAGTTCGGTTCCAATGGAACTGTGAAGAAAGGCACTGGTTATTTAAAATTGTTTCACTGCAATTACTTTGTAATGTTTCTTGTCCTTAGTTACACTATTGGATATCCCAATACCCAATCACTAAGAGACTGATCTCATCAGTTTTAATATTTATATTATATAATACTAGCACTAACAGTCCCAATGTGTTTGATTCCTTTCAGTGTCTCATTAAAACTCTTTTTAGAAAGGAGATATTTCAAAATAAGACTAATTTAGTCCATCAGTTCATGTTATTATAACTTTTTTCTTGCCTGTACCTAACCTGTGCAAATAGTGTAATTTTTCTGATTGGCTAATATTTAGGTTGCAGAACGAGGCACCATTGAGAGATTCRTGTAGTCATAGCAGTGGGAATTCTATTGCTAATGCAAATAGACAAAGAATCTTACTCAGTGCTTATCATTTTCAGTTGAGTAAAGATTCAAATTAGACACTACATAATCTCGTTTTTACCACAGGTCAGTTTCTGGGGAGAGGATGAGTATGATGAGTGTAGCCACAGTGCAGGGCAGACCACCTCTGGTCATTTAGAAAGGACTCACACTTTCTAAAACTTCAGACATATGTGGAACTAAGAAAATAGAAAATAAGTTAGATGTGGTAGGAACTGTCCATGACATACCGTCTTTTATTAACCAGAAGAATTATTTTCATGTTTTATATTGGAAGGAAATATAAAATGAACTTGCAAAGCACAAAAGTACTTCTGATACCATTTAAAAATCTGTAAATCTATGTTATTCCCAATAAAATTAAGCTGAATAGTTTTACGTATCGAAACATTTTTCATGCGATTTGTTGATGTATATTTCTTGTATTTGTAGTTTCTTATGTCCTTGTCTGTGATACAAATTTTTTGTATACCCAATTCCATTATGAAAACTACATTTCAAATTACAGTAAACTTAATGTTTTGGGGTATTATATCATATTAATAAAATCATAACCTCTTAGCAAACAATATCATTAAAAATAAGATAAAATATTATTGCTATTTGTGGTCATATAGATATTTTCTCATAAAATCATATTTGACAGTGCAAAATTATTGGAGATTTTCTATTATATAAATTTTCATTTTATGCAAAACTGATTTTGTTTTATTTTTCAAACCGTAAGTGATTGTTATCATGCATTACATAGTTCACAGATTTCACACAGATTCTGCTGAGGGATACTTTGTTCACATTTGGATCATTAACTGCTCCGGAAAGTTGAGCTTTTTGGCTGCCTTCGGAAGAGTTTATGAGTGTTTTACGATGTTTCCTGGTTATGCTGTATTTTTACAACTGTTACAAATAGACACAAATGTCATAAATTATTGCAAAAAGCTATCCTCAATCCCTCTGAGTTTAATAAGGAACAGTTACAGAAAAGGGAAGCTTGCAAGTACCACTAAAGTGGGTTGATGGATTCCACATGTAGAGCAGGTTCTCAGATCATGAGTCAGACTGGTTAAACTTCTAATGCACTCTCTGTTTTTGTCCTCCACTCTGACACTGTTTTAAATGTACTCTAGTTTCTGGATGAAATAACTATTTGTTACTGAATATGGCTATTTGTCATAGCTAAAATGTATAAAGTGCCTCTCTTTCCAGATACACTGAAAATATATACAGATTCTGTTCCAAATCAAACCATTTATATAAAATGTGCTAGAAAGATCCTCATAACTAAAAACTTTCAATCTATTAACACTTTGAATGCTATAGTTGAGACACTGTGTACATTTGTATATTGACCAAAATTTAGAACTTTTAGCACTCACATATTTGTATAGACATAAAACCGTTATCAATACAAAACATTCATTTTGAATCTAATTATATGCCCAGAATAGTGGTATTATTGATTAAAACAAGTCCAAGTTAGAAATTTCATGACTAGTAAATGTGTTTATCACTAATTAATAAGGGATAAGTTTATGTAATTCATTAATGCTAGTTATAATGAAAGCAACATAGTTATACAACAGACTAAAAAAGAATACTACTGAAGCTGAAAGGAAAAATATTAAGTTTGTTAAATTTAAATACTTAAGCAATAGGGACATACAAAGAAAACAGCATTATATGATTATTTCACTGAATGGAGCACATCATATATTGTATATCATGGTTATGAAGAGACTGCTACAAACGTTGGGTATTTAATAGAAACTATTGTGTATTCTGAGTCAATTGTTAAAATATTGTACAGTGTGTAGCTCTAACTAGACCTTTGTTCAAAGAACTACATCTAGGAAAATATCTTTATATTTCTATATGTATATATAAAGATGTAGCAACATAGGCTCCCATGAAGACTGAATATCAAATCTTATGTTTTATCTCACCTCTCAGTTTACAAAACAATGTTCAACCATGAGCAAGTACAAGAAAAGAAATTAATAAAAATCACTAGCTTCTCAGTATCCAATTAAATCTATCCTATTAATTTTATTTATTCCTTTATAAAAGTTTTGTTAAGTAGTGAGTCAGTAGTGAATTAACTTTCTCCTCTTTCAAAAATCTTTTGAATTAATAGGGAAAGAAGGAACAAAGCCTGGGGTAGAGGGAGGTAGAGGCTAGTCAGCTCAAAGCAGGGACTTGAAGAATGGACATTAGCTAACTATGACATGAAAGCAAATACTGCCTGGAAAACCTTGGGAGAATTATCTCATAACAATCTCCTTGAAATTAAAGCTGATCACATCATTAGGCCAGGTTGTTAAATAATGTAACTGAGCCCTGACTACCATTAACACTTAATGAATGGAGGTCAAGATGTTAACTAAGGTGGAAGAAAACAGCCCAAACCATTATATTTGACTCCTAGGCCTAAGTTGTAAGAAATAATCTATAAGGGACTTCACTTCCAAATATAGGTCTTATCTAAAGACAAATTTTCTTTTACTGTTAAGCCAGGTTTAGTAGTTCATTGTTTATCCATGTTTTATTCTAAGTAAATATAATTTTATAATTTCCTCCTTTTCACTCCCTTTGATTTCTCTTATCTCCATATTCTCTCTCTCAAATAAATTGTCTTAATTTTGGTTATTATTGTTACATATATGTGGATATCTAATCAAATGAATATAAATATAACAGGATGAGTGTATTTGATGTTGCTTGTATGTACATTCTTAGGATGGAGTGTTTGGTTTGGGATAACCAAGTAGGTGTTTCATTGCTCATTACCCCAGTTTATCACAAAAGTATACCCATGTTAACTGTAAATTTTTTATTCAACATTGCATATTAAATGTACCCTAGAAATGAAATTTCTCTTAAAAGAAATTAATATCAAAAAGTATCAACAGCTTAACTTGAAAATCATGTTTATAACTTTAGCTTGTAACTAATCATTCAGTATTTTACTGGAGCTACCCGTACTTGATTTTTGCATTGAGTTAATAGCCTTGATTACCAATCATAAAAAGTATTAAAAAACCTGTATGGACTTGATTTAGTTAAATAAGCTAAAAACAGTTTCCTAACACAGAAATATACTAATATAATACATAAATACTTTTAACATATTTTAACTGTATTAGAACTTTTTGAGGATTGTTTGCAGTCCGGGTCTCTTCTTTCTTCTCAGCATTAATGATACTTTAAACATTCTATGTGATTCTCATTAACAAACATAAATGAATGTAGCTAATGTACTGGCATTTATATTTCCACATTTTCTATAGTAATTGGATAAGTATCTGGTTTTAGGCAAATCAGGGATTTTTAAAAGAATGAATATAGAACAGACACAGCACTCTGTAGTGATTCTATTCTGTAATTTGTCCAAAGCAAACCAAAAAGATGCCTAAAGGTACATATCGGCATGCTTTCTTTTAGTCCACTATAATTGTGCTCTTGCTCTATTCCTGCAAGTTTCACAATTGTCAAACTATTGTATATTTGGTGCTTGCCTATGGCAATGCAGTGGCTCCAACTTGTTTAAGATGAAGCAACATCAGGACTACATTAAGGAAGGAATGTTTTATTTAAAGCCTCTGTTGGTAACAGACTACCATATTTCCCCTTACAATTTGCTCACTCTAATTGTTAAAACATTTCCTGCTATTTCAGAGCTGTAGAGACCACAAAAAATGTACAGATGATGCCCAACAAGCTTTACATGGAAAGAACAAACTTGTTTTCCATCAGTCTTTTAAAAGTGTTTGAGCCACATCTTGTATTACTTCTTTCTTTTTTATGACCATTTGTTACATAGAACCAACTTCTTAATGATAGAGGTTTTTAATTGAATAACTAGTGAGTCATTCATGTTCTAAAACTTTAGACTGGAATTTAGAAAGAAAGAACACAGACACGTGAACCCATGAGCGCATGTACATGAATAAGTGCAGTCTGCAAAACTGACTAGTGTGAACTTGGTATTGTTGTACTATTTCCACGGATTTATAGTTCTATTTTAAAGACCAAAAAATGCTACCTCACTTTTAAGTTTTGGGTTATGTCTTATAGTTTAATTTTCAAAAGGAATTATAAACAAGTAGAAATTATTTTATCAGCTATTTAGAAACAAATAGCATTCTCAATTATTTGATAAAACTATGTATGTATGTATGTATGTATGTATATATATATATATATATATATGAATGAATGAATGAATGAATGTATTGATTGTTTGTTTCACACTCCAGATTTATTCTTCCTCCCCCAGGTCCACCCTCCAACTGTTCCACATCCCATACTTCCTCCCCACCCAATTGCCTCCAAGAGGAAGTCCCCAAATCCCACCCCAACACCACCTGACCTCTAAACTTTCTGGGACCTCAAGTCTCTTGAGGGTTAGGTGCATCTTCTCTGAATGAACACAGACCCAGCAGTCCTCTTCTTTATATATGTTGGGTCCTCATATCAGCTGGTGTATGCTGCCTGTTTGGTGGTCCAGCGTTTGAGAGATTTCGGGGGCCTCGATTAATTGAGACTTATGGTCCTTCTACAGGGACGCCCTCCTCCTCAGCTTCTTTCAGCCTTTCCCTAATTCAACCACAGAGGCCAGCAGATTCTGTCCATTGGATGGGTACAAATATCTGCATATGACTCTTTCAGCTACTTGTTGGGTCTTCCAGGGAGCAGTCATGATAGGTCCCTTTTGGTGCCTGCTCCATAGCCTCAGTAATAGAGTCAGACCTTGGGACCTCCTCTTGAGCTTTGGTCCTATCACTGGACCTGCTTTTTTTCTCGCTCCTCTCCATTTCCATCCCTGTAGTTCTGTCAGACAGGAACAATTATGGGTGAGAGTTTTGAGTGTGGGATGGCAATCCTCTCCCTTACACGATGTCCTGTCTCTCTGCAGGAGGTAGGCTCTATAAGTTTCCTCTCCCTACTGTCAGGCATTTCATCTAAAGTCTCTCCCTTTGAGTCCTGAGAGTCTCTCACCTCCCAGGTCTCTTGTGCATTCTGCAGGGTCTCCCCAACCTCCTACCTCCCTTGGTTGCCTGTTTCCATTCTTTCTGCTGGCCCCCATGGCTTCAGTCCTTTTCTATTACTCAGTAGATCAGGTTCGTCTCTTACTCCCACCCCCATCCACTTTCTATCCCTGGTTCCTCCGTCCTTCCACACTTGTGATTGTTTTCTTCTCCCTCCCAAACAGGACTGCGGTGTCCTTCCTTGGGCCCTTCAGCTTTTTGACCTTTTATAGTTCTGTGAACTGTCTTGGTGATTCTCTAATTTTTTGGCTATTATCTGTTTATTAGTGGGTATGGAGTATGCATGTTCTTTTGGGTCTGAGTTACCTCACTCAGGATAATATTTTCTTGTTCCATGCATTTGCGTCAGGATGTCCTCATTTTTTAAATAGCTAAGTAGTATTCCATTCTGTACATGAACCACATGTATCCATTTCTGTATCCATTTTTCTGCTGTTGGACATCTGGGTTGTTTCTAGTTTCTGACTATCACAGATAAGGCCACTATGAACATAGTGGAACATGTGTCTCTCTAGCATAGTGGTGGATCTTTTGGGTATATTACCAAGAGTGGTATAGCTGGGTCTTCAGGTAGATCTATTTTCAATTTTCTAAGGAACCTCGAGACTGATTTCCAGAGTGGTTGTACCAGTTTGTAATCCCACCAGCAATGGGGGAGTGTTCCTCTTTCACCACATCACCACCAACATATGTTGTCACCTGAGGTTTTGACSTTAGCCATTCTGATTTGCATTTCTCTGATCACTAAGGACTTTGGACATTTGTTTAGGTGCTTCTCGGCCAATCAAGATTCCTCTGTTGTGAATTGTCAGTTTAGTCTATAGCCTATTTTTTTTTTTTTTGATTGGGTTGTTTCGATTCTTGGTGGTTAGCTTCTTGAATTGTTTATATATTGTAAATATTAGCCCTCTATTGGATATGGGGTTAGTGAAGATTTTTTTCCCAATCTGTAGGTTGCCTATTATGGACTATGTCCTGTGCCTTCTAGAAGCTTGCTAGTTTTATGAGGTCCCATTTATCAATAGTTGATCTTAGAGTGTGAGTCATTGGAGTTCTGTTTAGGATCTTTCCCTCTTTGCCAATGAGTTCCAGGATCTTTCCCAATTTTTCTTCTATTAGATTCATTGTATCTGGTTTTGTTGAGGTCCTTGATCCACTTGGACTTGAGCTTTGTGCAACATGAAAAATATTGTCTATTTTCATTTTTCTACATACAAACATACAGCTAAACTAGTACCATATATTGAAGATACTTTCTTTGTCCATTGTATATTTTTGGTATCTTTGTCAAAGATCAAGTGCCCTTAATTGTGTGGTTTTATTTCTGCTTCTTCAATTCTACTCCATTGATTAATGTGTCTGGCTCTGTACCAATACCATGCAGTTTTTATCATTGTTGTTCTATCTTAAAGCTTGAGGTCAGGGATGGTGATTCCCCCAGCTGTTCTTTTATGGTTAGGAAATAATTTTGCTATTCTGAGTTCTTTACTTTTCCAGACAAATTTGAGAGTTACTTTTTCCATGTCTTTGAAAAATTTTGTTGAGATTTTTTTTTGATGTTGAAAAATTTTTTTATTGGATATATTCTTTATTTACATTTCATTTCCCTTTTCCTGGTTTCCCCGCCCCCCAGATGTCCCTTATGTCTTTTTCCCTCCCCCGGTTCCCCTATTCACCCCTTCCCACTTCCCTGTTCTGGTATACCCCTGCATTGCTGCATTGGGCCTTTCCAGAACCTGGGTCCACTTTTTCCTTCTTGTCAGACAGCATTTGGTAGGTGGATTGTGTCAATGGTGTTCCATGATTCT
>BDUI01002979.1:68376-79045 GCA_002335545.1 Apodemus speciosus | reverse complement strand
ACCAGAACAGGGAAGTGGGAAGGGGTGGATGGGGGAAAAGGGGGAGAGAAAGTGGGACCTTTGGGGGGCGGGGAACCAGGAAAGTGGGACCTTTGGGGGGCGGGGAACCAATATATTGGATATATTGGAAATATATCCAATAAAAAAATAGAAAAAAAAGAAAAAAATGTTCCTATCCCATTTTCCACTTTCAACCCCTAAGCGAGTTCAGTGCTGGGTCAACACTGTCCCACTTAGCCTGTATCCTTCTGCACCTACAAGAACAGCTTAAAAAGATGAAATTTTAGACTAGCACTAGTATTTAATTCTTGTAGCTGCTCACCATGCACGATATCATCTTTTCCTGTTTTCTGCGAAGTTTCGCCAAGACAGGGTCACCACAGGAGCCCGTCCCATGTCCAGCCACATGTTCGGGCACCAATCTGTAACTGCGGGCAGTTACACTTGGCAAAACTTTTTTAAGTACCTAAATAATAGTACTAATATTAACAGAATCTAGTTATATTTCAGGCATAAGGTTCTACTTCCTGGAAACAATTACATGTGTTAAGATTTAGCTAAATTATTCTATTACCCTGTGTTCTTAGTTTGCTCTGTCTATCTCATATCTCTCACAGCTCCCAACATGAGAAATAAAATAATTTAATACCCAGATGTGCTAAACATGTTTTAATCAAGGCACGACCAAATCAGTATTTCTAAATTCCATGTACTTTCCATATAATTAATATCCATTGTATATAAAATACTTATTAGGGTTTGTAAATGGATATAAAGTCTCAGCTAAACTAACAGTATTATAAACCTCCCATTACCAAGGTAACAGTGAATAACAGCTTCTATACAATGTTTATACTTTTTAAGTCCATACCAGAGGAGATAGAAYTACCACCAACTAGTTATTTTGTTTTTATTTTCTTGGTTGCTGGTTATTTGTCATACCATTTTACTTATAACTCACTTTCCAGACATGACTGGCTGTCATTCTGGCTCTGCTTCCCCTATGGTGGTTCAGAACAGCCTGTGATTACTACTAGTGGATACTGAGAAGGGAAGCAAGGTGGGCCGGGAGCAGAGGACACCTCAGGTGGCTGTGAGCTAAAGAGAACAGTATCTCAGAAGACAGCTCCAGTGAGACAGCTCATGTAATGGGAGGAAACAAAGACTACTTAAACCTTTAGGGAGTAGGTGGGGTCTTTCTGGGTGAGTATGTATCATTAACTGGTGCCTGAGTGCTGAAGAAGTCTCACCCATTTAAGAAGTTCAAGGTACTGCCAGATATAATCTTATGAGGAAAGAGGAGGTTTAACCAGGCTACCAGGCTATGTGACCTTCTGGGAATAGGAGGTTGGCAATACTCAGACCCAGGGCAGGGAGTGTAGTGATCCCACTCGTGCAGATATAAGGGTGAGTTTTCTAGGATTTGGACATGCTTCAATCCCCCTGTTGCTCCTCACCACCTCCCCAGGTCCTATAACTCCCCAGCCATAAAAACCTCACTCAGAATTTCTCAAAGAGAGGCTAAAGAAATGGCATAGTAGTTGAGAACAATAGCTGCTCTTGCAAAAACCTAGCATCAGTACCTAGAACACATATGACAGCTCAAAATTCTATGTATGTCTAGCTCCAGAGGATCTAATTACCTCTTCAGTTATCAGTGAGCTTGGGCTTGGCACACACATATGAATATACATATAGGGAAGAAAACATACTAGCATGCATACACACACATACACACACACATAGACACACACCAACAGACACACACACACACACATATGCTAAAAATAAATATTTTAAAGAACTTATTGAATACCCAACCATATTTTATATTTTACATAGAAATTTTCAATCATTTCTTATTATCACTAATTCTCCTCTCTAATCATTAATTCTTTAGCAAAGAAATATACTGTTACTTTTAAACATTTGAATTTGTTAAAAGTAAATCTATTGTATTATAGAATCTGAAAAAATCTTTGATCTATAATAGTTTATTGCAATGGTTGCAATAAATAAATAATTCATTTGAGAAAGCTCAAATTAATTTACAAGTTATATATGAGTTATTGAGCCTCTAATTATGATTTATTTGGCAACATCTCTAAGGTATGTTAAAGACTCATATTAATAATTTTTGAGAAACTCACCTTAAATGTACATTAACCCTATTACTGAAAAAAAAAGCATGTGAATAATTCTTCAAAAGTAAATGTTTAGTGTGGATGCAAAGCATTTTGGAAACTATCGACTTATTTATATACAGGCTTTTTTTTTTTAAATATACCAGCTTTCTTGTTCTGAAATTTATGCTTTCACAGTCTAGTTAGTTAAAAAAATTATTAAGACTTTGGTATCTTAAGAATATCATGGCTCATTAGAAATTTCATGTGAGACAGGGACTCGCCCAGAACCCTCAGAACATAGGAGCCAAGGAGCAACCTGGAACAGGATCTTTCTTGTTTCATTCGGCACCTGGAACTGACCCTGTGCCATAGCTCTCCATACCCAAATACTAAAGAGAAAGAGCTGGTCTCCCAGGAGTGCTGACAGACCTATGAGCACAGGTAAGACCACCACTTTTGCTCAAATTCCTTGCCCAGAGCAATCAGGATACTGGAACCAAGGAAGAACTGGGGAATGAATCCTTCTGATTTCTGTCTGCATCCAGGGGCTGACCCTGTGTCATAGCTCTCCAGATCCAAATGCCTCCTGGAGAGAACTGGTCTCCCAGGAGTACAGACACAGAAATTTCTTGTGATAAAGTATTTCATGATCCTTAAATGTTGCAAATTCGAGCATTAAAGAGATCATTTATCATTTATCTTTTACATGGCTGTCCAGTATCACCTGCTTTTGTGTTCACAATTCCTTTTAGATCAATTGCAGCCATTCTTACCCACTGTACCCAACATAGTTGATCTTGTAATTACCGTTTTCTCCACTTAAAAAATTAATATCTCAATTTCCCATTGTTGATGTACTTATCACACATTATCACAACCTAATATTTTAGGCAACATATTTGAAATCAACAAAGAATTGATAATCTGTCTTTGTCTCTGTCTCCATATCCCTCTTCCTTTCCCCCTTCCTGATTCTCTCTGTCTCTATCTCTGTTTTTCATTGTCTTTGTCTGTCTCTGCAGCTATGCTTCCAGTTATGGGGCCACATCAAGGTTCCCAGGTGTCAGAATACTAAATATCCCTTTATGTCCTGCTTGCTCTAGTTTCTCTATGAAAGAAGAAAATTGCTTGTGAAGCATTTCAAACATATAGACTCTATCATCGCATGAAGGATGAGCTCTGGGGTCCTGTTCATGTTTGACATTCTATCAAAGGCTCAGAAAACACTTTCTGAAAGAAGACCAACAAGATGAAAAGATGAGCCTTCAGCAATCTCTTTCAATTTCATTTTTTCTCAATATTTCTGTGGTGCTTTATCTCAATAACATGAACCAAACAAAAGTGTGCAATGCTGTTCTGAGCAAAAACCTGCACATAAAACACCATAGTCAATTGCACTGTCTTAAAGTTGAGTTCATTATGTGCCAATGAGTTTCACTATGGTAGAACAGAAAGCCTGTGTTTTTTTTCCACTTGGTCCCACTTTGCAGATTTCTGATTGTAGTGCAAGAACTTTGATATTCCAGACTGAAGGGCAGTAGGGCTAATCACATGAAGGTCCAACTGAAAGATGATCAGATTTGTTCATTCCTAATTCCCATCAGGACATGAGACTGTTGAGCACTCTAATATGCTAAATTAGAAACAGAAGAGAGAGCAAATGCTTATAGTTTTTCATAATTCCTCATAAATGGGAAGGGAAACATACATGAGCCATTTTTAATCAATGAATAGACTGTTCTTTCAAAGACTCTGTTGTGATTCTTAGCCCTGAAGGATTAGGGCCAATAGTGAATGACTACTGCTATTTTAGTCATAAAATACCTATGAGAACTCCAGATGTGGCCTATGAGGCCAGTTGTTAATGGGGCAACTGAGGATTCATTCCACACCCATTTTGTACTTTGGTCCTGAAATGTGAACTAGTCTGTAGTCTGTATCCCACCCACATGCCAGTGTGCACCTGCAAAAGTCTTCAATTTGGGAACTTTTAAATCACAAACAGACACCGTGATTCAGCCTTTAATATTAAAAATTCCATAGCAAGGAAAAAGTCTAAAAACTTGGAGCTCTAATTCCTTAATGAATTATATTTCTGGAGAGGGCTATATGGCAGACATGACTGGATTTCCTGTCCACAGTCCTGGAGAGCACTTTGGAACATGGAGCAATTCCATTTCTTGGATAGTATTTCAGTCACAATGGAGAGTAAAGCAAAAAGTTATCAGGACTTGTTTTAATTGAGGAAATGGGGAATTCTAAACTATTAATAAAATATTGTTGACATTTAAACTTAGGACAAAATGTGCTTGACTTTTTAAAAGTGAACTATAGCCTTCAGAGATAGACTCCACATATGTAAGCAGGCACTGATTCAAGCACGGCTTTTGTACATTTTTTGCAAGACTTTCCTTCTTATCTATGGAAACATGAATCTTTGCACACCCCTGTCTAATCATCCGGTTTCATTTCAGAGTCTCAGTGAACAAGAAACTAAAAGCTGAATTTTTCTAGAGTCACAGCAATTTTGTTCTTTTCACTTGTAGTCATAAATCTTTTTTTAATGTCTTTTGGGAAGGAGGGAGTTCCTCTGAAACGTGGGCCAATTTCATTTGACACTTCTCATGAGCCCCATTTAGGGTTCACATAGAAAAAAAATCTCAAATGCACACTTTTTTTTAACCAGTTTTGGGTTTCCTTTGAGAAACACACAGACACATATGTGATGTCCCCCAATCTCGAATTAGCAGTAATTTGGAAGACAGAAATGGCATCCTATTAGAAACAGAAGCCCACATTAGATTACTCTGTCCCTCGCCCTGTGATATCTCTCAGAATGAGACCAGATGAAGGTTTTGTTAGAAAATGAAAGTGCATGTGAGCAATTAGGATTCAATCATGTGATCATCACTTCCATCCATGACATGCTGTTAAACCTCACTTTTTACTCCACCTCTACATAATACTGGTCTCCATTTTGCTGAGTAACTTCTTTTATCCTAAGCTGGTTCCAGAGTGTAATGTCTCAGAGATCATTGATGTGCAGGCATGAAGGTTGGGACCTGCCATTGGGCTTTACTGTGGAGAGTCCCAATTGACTGGAAAATGAACATATATATCTGATGCCTTGATAAGCAGTATCATTGTCTCTCTGTTAGATTTCTGCTTCCCATCAACTTCTTCCACAAACTCATATTGGTGCAAGGTGAACTATGAAAGGAGAGTTTGGAAAAGGCACACTTAGTTTAACCCCTAGGGTAGAAGTTAAGAATTCTTATGGGCTTGAGTGATGGCTCTGTTATTAGGACTACATGCTGCTCTCACTGAGGGATTTCATCCCAGCCTCCACGTGTTGGCTCACATCCCATGTAACTCCTGTTCCAATTCTCTTTTCTCACCTCCATGGTCTCATGCTCATACATATTGCCAGGTATACACATAAAATAACTAAACATTTTAAAGAAAACAAAGAAGGGATGGAGAGATGGTTCAGTGATTAAGAGCACTGACTGCCCTTAAATAGGACCTGGATTTCAATTTCTAGCACTCAGCAGGCAACATCCAATTATCTGTTACTCCCATTTCAGAGAAACCGATACCCTCACACCAATGAACATAAAATACGTTATTAGAACACTGGAATTTCTATGATACAGGTAATATCTTTTCAGTTGATTTGATTTGTAGCCATGACATGATATACCTCTATAAATTAACCATTTGTGATATTACATGACAGCTATATTTTTAAATGCATTTATTTATGTTCTCTTTCAAGTTATAGCTAACTAGGTGAATCTAGAAGTAATAAACAAGTAAATAAAATGCTAGATATGGCTATATGATTCAGGAAGGTAAGGCATTTGCTACTAATACTGACAATATAAATTCAGTTCCCACATGATGCAAGGACCGTGGTCCCTCACATTGCCTTCTCTGACTTCCACATTCATACTATGTTGGAAGATGCTAGCCTGCCATACACAAAGAGGTAATCCCTTTAAGGATAAATCTTGTGAGAAAACCAGCACCAAGAAATCATGGGTATTGACGAGTTTATAAGTCTCATGGAAACCTAAGTCTGCAGGGTAAGAAATGAATCAGAGGGTGAGTCAGATGTGACAAGCAGTCTGTGGAAGTAAAGAAACTGATACAGCTGTACTCAGTACATAAAATGTTGCACTTGAAAAAGCTGAATCTCATTCCCCTAAGGACTGACGATGTAAGATTCCATACACAGGAGCAAGAGGAGAAAGAAAGGGCTAACAGTTCATACCTGCACTATAGCACTTACATCCTTAAGGAAGAAAGGACCTGGATTACTCAATACAACATTAATGAAGTAGATCCTGAAAACAATACAGAATGCATTAGGACTCCAGCAAAAAAAAAAATTGTTTCAGTAGTAGATAAAAGAAAGCCAATGTGGCCTTCTCAAAAATGAACAGTTGCTCATATCAAGCCTATTTGGATTAAAGCAGTTAAACAATGAGACCTATACTTATTATCTTAATAAAATTCCTCGTCCATCACAAGTAATCGCTGCTCACTTAAAAATCCTGGGCAGATAAATATCAGCAGCAACCCAGCTACATATTTTCTGTAAACTGCATTCACAGAGTTTTGTGAAACAAGGAAAGGTAAACATTTTTAATGTGCATACACCTTAAAAGATCTGTTTGGTTCATATCAGGAAATGTTACTGAGAAGCTATAAGTAATGACTTCTTCAAGAGAAGGAAGACAGAGTAAACAAAACAACCAAGCAACCAACCAATCAAAATCAAGTGTGTTTTTGTCAATGTATGGAATATCTCATCCCTTTCGTTAAGTGCTGAAGTTAACTAGAACTCCTAACTTTTCCTTAATTTTCCTTAAAAGTTTGGGTTTCCAAAGTCCCTCCCATCAAAATAAAAGAAGACATACTCTGAGCCCCTAATAGATACTTCTCTGTGGGTAAGATATCTACTGCTCTTTCAGAGGAGCAGAATCTAAATTTAAATTCCAGCATTCATCTCATGTGACTAACAATTRTCCATAATCACAGAGTGTCTGACACCCTCTTCAGGCCTCTATTAGCACACATACACACAGAGATACAAAAACATCCCCCCMCACACACACACAGAGTGAGAGAGATGTACAGAGACAGAGAGATAGAGAAATAGAGAGAGACAGACACAAGCATACACACAGTCGTTAAAACTAGTAGAACTATTTTTTTTAAATATTTAGATAACATAAAACAGACCATTTCTTACCATGTTAGAAATATAAGTAGAAACCAAGAGAACTCAAACATTGTTAAGGAAGAAAAGATGTTAAAATATATGGGCATATTTTATATGCCATATTTCCATTTGCCTATTTGGGGCAAACATATATTTCCAAGAATTGGTCTTCTCTGACCAGGTAGAAAAGGTAGCAGGCCACTTTGAAAGACACAAAGTGCATTGTAGAAGGGACTGTTGAAACTTATTTAGCATATGTTGAGTGGATCCTTGCAGAGGATTTGAGATCATGATGATCATTTTGAAGCATACTCTCACGCCCATGGGGTATTGAAGCTCCTGCCCCCTCGCTTCATATTTGCTGTGAAGAACTTTCCAACCACACTTCTGCTTCTTTCATTTTATTTCCACACCTAAGTGAGTGGAGAAAATGCCCTCTGCTTCATTCTGTGGTGTCAGGAGAAAATTCAAACTCTATATGGCCTTCTCCAAAAGCATCTGCCCCATTTAATGTCTTGTGTAGTAGCCACAGTGGGGAGGGGGGAAATAAGGTTAGTCATTTTGTTTTGTTTTCAAAAAAGTTGCACCATTTTATAAAAAAATGGGTGTATAACCTTTTATTAATATTTTAGTGTGTGTGTATGTGTGTGTGTGTGTTTGTAACGTTGTGCTATTTGAAGATTTGTGTCAACCTTGGAGTAGACACAACAGTTTAAGCAGTGTTCAGTGAGGTATAGAAATTATTTTATACACATACTTTCCTAGATCATATACTTCACTATACAAAATAGGATTAAGAAGGCAGGAAAGTATTTGAGTTTACTGCAATAACATAAGCCTATCATTCCCATTTTCCCCTTCCTGAAAAATCATAAAGAAATTAGATTAGAGTATCTAAGTTATAATTATGGGGAAAAGAGATTTTGTTCAGGGTGGTGCATTATTTTTGGTCTGGATAGCTTCTTCAGTCCCCTCTATACAAAAGATCCTTATATTTGAGAATTATCAGGAAAAATGGTAGAAATATTTGGCATAGATGATGACAGTGTGCTTATTAATCATGCAAGAAGAAACAAAGAGAAGTTATTTCATGCTGTTGTGTGCATAGGGTACATGAGATGAAAGAAAGAAAGGTGCCTTTAAGGCTTCAGAAATACAGTACAGAGGTATAATTGCTATTTACTGCACTAGGGAGAAAGTGGGAAGATTGCTTCAGAGAGAAGAAATGAAATACCATGCAGAAGCTATTATGTGTCTTTCCCCAAAGTATTTTAAACTATCATCAGCCAGAGTGTCATCCTTTCATTAGATTGTTTCTTAGGGTTTAGAACTAAGTTACAATTGCTCTATAACATATCTGTGGTATGATCTAACCCTAATATCATATCTACTGTGATACCTGCTGTTTTCAGTCCAAAGGTTTTTATTACTTTCCTTTTTATAATATTAACAGCATGGATTACATTTTCCATATATTCTTTGTTCACATAAATGCTTAATTTTGAAACATATCTATGATAGCTGTTTTGTTATCTTTGACATCTTATGACAATGTATGATTCATCTTACTGTTGGCATTGGTTGATATGTTTGCCATATTGTGCTTTTCTTGGCATTTCGAAGGCTTCACAATTATATTCTTTAAAAGCTGGATGTTTTTAGCCTCTTTCTCCCATGAATCCTACGGTTTGCAGCAAAACTCTTCCTGAGGAGTAGTAGCAGGCCAGGCAGGTGCAGATGTTTGCTTACGTTGGGATGCACACATATCCTAGGAAGTGTGCAGTAGTGAGTCACTCTGCTTTCCTGCAGACAGGTATGGTAAAAGTTGAGCTTTTTCTCAGCTCTGCTGACACTTTTTCAGAGAAGTGAACACTAATTTGCAACTCCTTATTCCACCAGGGGTGGGTTAGAATACCAACCTGACACCTTGTCTCCTATCACCAGCCCAAGAGGAAGGGGCAGTTCCCAGGCTCTGTTGCTGTTGGATTTGAGTGCACATTTGACACATTCCTGGGTCTCATTGGTACAGAAGGAGGAGAGAAGCAGAGCAAAGTTGCAACTGTGCCGACCTCGAAAGGCCTCATTTACCTTATTGATATTGGCTTGTGGTAGAAACTCAGCTCCCTACAAAGCCAAGGTAATAATAAAAGACAAAGAGAAAGAAGAATGGGTTCTCCCCTCTCTGTGATGCCCAATTTGGCTTTAGTAGATGTCTGAGAGTCAGTTTCCTATTGCTTGTATGATTGATTTTGACCTTGATTTTAAAATAAGGAGCATTGTATAGCGATAATATTAGACACTATTTACATTTGCATTTTAAACTATTTTATACATATTTGTATAATTTATATAGTAGCAATGACAGTATAGATTTGTCCTTTTCATGTTGATAACCATATTTCCATGTATCTAATCTTCATTATGGTCACCCCTTATACAGAATATTTTATTATGTACATATTATACTATAATATATTTATATTTTAAAGACTATTATGACATTTATTGGAAAAATATTGCATGATAATTTTATTTATTAGCTATGTAGCCAACTGTCTATCATAATGGCTAAATAATGTTAATTTTGTTTCCTTTAAAAATATATGAGAGCTCGGGCAACCGGGAAACCCCAAGTTTAAGACCCCTGGGGACTCCAGCCAACAGACAGTGATCTGTGCTCAAGAGTTAAGCCGAGCAGTGGGCCCTGTGGGCCAGCTGGGCTTGGCTCCGAGCCCTGCAGGAGATCTTGCACTGCCCGCTGCTGCAGCCTGCCTCACTGTTGCTTGGACCAGACAGAAGAACCAGGTACCTGTGCTGTCTCGAGTTATACCAAGTTTAAGATCGCGGGGGACACAAACAGCCAGGCAGTAATCTGTGCTCAGGGACTGAGTAGAACCTTGGTCCCTGTAGCCCAGACAGGCACAGGTTCTGCGCCCTGGAGGGATCCTGCTCTTCCCGCCGCCGCCGCCATCTTTGCTACATCTGGCTCGCACCAAGCTAGCTCGGGCAACCTGGAAACCCCAAGATTAACACCTCTAGGGACTCAAGCTAACAGACAGCTACCTGTGCTCAAGAGTTAAGCAGAGAGCGGGCCCTGCAGGCCAGCCAGATGTTGGTTCCGGGCCCTGCAAAGGCGGCCATCTTGCCTCAGATCAGAGCAGCAGACAGTCACTGACACGCGTGGCCACCAACTTGCTTGGTAATCTGTGTGGGCTGTACCGAGATTACAGAAGAACCAGCCACCTTGCCTCGGGCACCTCAGACAGCTAACCAGACAGAGCCCTGTGGACTGAGAATACCACCATCTAGGCTC